>CANTUW010000177.1:0-25684 GCA_947686815.1 Podarcis lilfordi | reverse complement strand
TTGTTTAGGCTTATTGCAGTTCGCGTTGCTATTTGTGGGTGAATAAACACCGAAAGAACAATCCAAGCTTCTTTGTCCTCTTTCTATTGAGATTGAACCAAAACACCCATGCTTGGTTTGGGCTGATAAGAAACATGTCACTCTGCGATTTTTGAGTGAATGTGCATTCTAACCCCAAAAACACCAATTTGAAATTAGCCCAATCAGAGCTATATCATCTTCTTTTTATGTAGATGGAACCCAAAACACCTTTTTGCTTTGGTTGGTGGTGATTCTGGTGCACACCTAAAAACACCATTCGAATTGAAATAAGCCCCATCAAAGTTGATTCGTCTTCTTTCTACGCATATGGAAGCGAAAATACAGTGTTGTGTTATTTTGGTCTGCATACACACACTTTGCGATTTCTGGGTCAATGTGCATCAACACCAAAGAACAAGAAATAAGCGAAATCAAATATTCTTCTTTCTATGTAGCTGGAAATCAAAACAACCTGTTTGGCGAAAGATGGTGTGTTATTTTGGTCTGCATAAACACACTTTGCGATTTCCTGGTCAATGTGCATCAACACCAGAGAACAAGAAATAAGCGAAATCCAAGATTCTTCTTTCGATGCAGCTGGAAGTCAAAACAACCTGTTTGGCAAAAGACGGTGTGTTATTTTGGTCTGCATACACACACTTTTCGATTTCTGGGTCAATGTGCATTAACACCAAAGAACACGAAATAAGCGAAATCCAAGATTCTTCTTTCTATGCAGCTGGAAATCAAAACAACCTGTTTGGCTTTGTTTAGGCTTATTGCAGTTCGCGTTGCTATTTGTGGGTGAATAAACACCGAAAGAACAATCCAAGCTTATTTGTCCTCTTTCTATAGAGATTGAACCAAAACAACCATGCTTGGCTTGGGCTGATAACAAACATGTCACTTTGCGATTTTTGAGTGAATGTGCATTCTAACCCCAAAAACACCAATTTGAAATTAGCCCAATCAGAGCTTTATGATCTTCTTTTTATGTAGATGGAACCCAAAAGACCTTTTGGCTTTGGTTGGTGGTGATTCTGGTGCACACCCTAAAAACACCATGCGAAAGGAAATAAGCCCAATCAAAGTTTATTCGTCTTCTTTCTACGCATATGGAAGCGAAAACACAGTGTTGTGTTATTTTGGTCTGCATACACACACTTTGCGATTTCTGGGTCAATGTGCATCAACACCAAAGAACAAGAAATAAGCGAAATCCAAGATTCTTCTTTCTATGCAGCTGGAAGTCAAAACAACCTGTTTGGCAAAAGACGGTGTGTTATTTTGGTCTGCATACACACACTTTTCGATTTCTGGGTCAATGTGCATTAACACCAAAGAACACGAAATAAGCGAAATCCAAGATTCTTCTTTCTATGCAGCTGGAAATCAAAACAACCTGTTTGGCTTTGTTTAGGCTTATTGCAGTTCGCGTTGCTATTTGTGGGTGAATAAACACCGAAAGAACAATCCAAGCTTATTTGTCCTCTTTCTATAGAGATTGAACCAAAACACCCATGCTTGGTTTGGGCTGATAAGAAACATGTCACTGCGATTTTTGAGTGAATGTGCATTCTAACTCAAAAAACACCAATTTGAAATTAGCCCAATCAGAGCTATATCATCTTCTTTTTATGTAGATGGAACCCAAAATACCTTTTTGCTTTGGTTGGTGGTGATTCTGGTGCACACCCTAAAAACACCATTCGAATTGAAATAAGCCCAATCAAAGTTGATTCGTCTTCTTTCTACGCATATGGAAGCGAAAATACAGTGTTGTGTTATTTTGGTCTGCATACACACACTTTGCGATTTCTGGGTCAATGTGCATCAACACCAAAGAACAAGAAATAAGCGAAATCAAATATTCTTCTTTCTATGTAGCTGGAAATCAAAACAACCTGTTTGGCGAAAGATGGTGTGTTATTTTGGTCTGCATACACACACTTTTCGATTTCTGGGTCAATGTGCATTAACACCAAAGAACACGAAATAAGCGAAATCCAAGATTCTTCTTTCTATGCAGCTGGAAATCAAAACAACCTGTTTGGCTTTGTTTAGGCTTATTGCAGTTCGCGTTGCTATTTGTGGGTGAATAAACACCGAAAGAACAATCCAAGCTTATTTGTCCTCTTTCTATAGAGATTGAACCAAAACACCCATCTTGGTTTGGGCTGATAACAAACATGTCACTTTGCGATTTTTGAGTGAATGTGCATTCTAACCCCCAAAACACCAATTTGAAATTCGCCCAATCAGAGCTTTATGATCTTCTTTTTATGTAGATGGAACCCAAAATACCTTTTGGCTTTGGTTGGTGGTGATTCTGGTGCACACCTAAAAACACCATGCGAATTGAAATAAGCCCAATTAAAGTTGATTCGTCTTCTTTCTACGCATATGGAAGCGAAAACACAGTGTTGTGTTATTTTGGTCTGCATACACACACTTTGCGATTTCTGGGTCAATGTGCATCAACACCAAAGAACAAGAAATAAGCGAAATCAAATAGTCTTCTTTCTATGTAGCTGGAAATCAAAACAACCTGTTTGGCGAAAGACGGTGTGTTATTTTGGTCTGCATACACACACTTTTCGATTTCTGGGTCAATGTGCATTAACCACAAAGAACACGAAATAAGCGAAATCCAAGATTCTTCTTTCTATGCAGCTGGAAATCAAAACAACCTGTTTGGCTTTGTTTAGGCTTATTGCAGTTCGCGTTGCTATTTGTGGGTGAATAAACACCGAAAGAACAATCCAAGCTTATTTGTCCTCTTTCTATTGAGATTGAACCAAAACACCCATGCTTGGTTTGGGCTGATAAGAAACATGTCACTCTGCGATTTTTGAGTGAATGTGCATTCTAACTCAAAAAACACCAATTTGAAATTAGCCCAATCAGAGCTATATCATCTTCTTTTTATGTAGATGGAACCCAAAATACCTTTTTGCTTTGGTTGGTGGTGATTCTGGTGCACACCCTAAAAACACCATTCGAATTGAAATAAGCCCAATCAAAGTTGATTCGTCTTCTTTCTACGCATATGGAAGCGAAAATACAGTGTTGTGTTATTTTGGTCTGCATACACACACTTTGCGATTTCTGGGTCAATGTGCATCAACACCAAAGAACAAGAAATAAGCGAAATCAAATATTCTTCTTTCTATGTAGCTGGAAATCAAAACAACCTGTTTGGCGAAAGACGGTGTGTTATTTTGGTCTGCATACACACACTTTTCGATTTCTGGGTCAATGTGCATTAACACCAAAGAACACGAAATAAGCGAAATCCAAGATTCTTCTTTCTATGCAGCTGGAAATCAAAACAACCTGTTTGGCTTTGTTTAGGCTTATTGCAGTTCGCGTTGCTATTTGTGGGTGAATAAACACCGAAAGAACAATCCAAGCTTATTTGTCCTCTTTCTATAGAGATTGACCCAAAACACCCATGCTTGGTTTGGGCTGATAAAAACATGTCACTTTGCGATTTTTGAGTGAATGTGCATTCTAACCCCAAAAACACCAATTTGAAATTAGCCCAATCAGAGCTATATCATCTTCTTTTTATGTAGATGGAACCCAAAATACCTTTTGCTTTGGTTGGTGGTGATTCTGGTGCACACCCTAAAAACACCATGCGAATTGAAATAAGCCCAATCAAAGTTGTATTCGTCTTCTTTCTACGCATATGGAAGCGAAAACACAGTGTTGTGTTATTTTGGTCTGCATACACACACTTTGCGATTTCTGGGTCAATGTGCATTAACAGCACAAAGAACGACTGAAATAAGCGAAATCCAAGATTCTTCTTTCTATGCAGCTGGAAATCAAAACAACCTGTTTGGCTTTGTTTAGGCTTATTTCAATTCGCTTTGCTATTTGTGGGTGAATAAACACCGAAAGAACAATCCAAGCTTATTTGTCCTCTTTCTATTGAGATTGAGCCAAAACACCCATGCTTAGTTTGGGCTGATAACAAACATGTCACTCTGCTATGTTTGGGTGAATGTGCATTCTAACCCCAAAAACACCAATTTGAAATTAGCCCAATCAGAGCTTTATGATCTTCTTTTTATGTAGATGGAACCCAAAACACCTTTTTGCTTTGGTTGGTGGTGATTCTGGTGCACACCCTAAAAACACCATGCGAATTGAAATAAGCCCAATCAAAGTTGATTCGTCTTCTTTCTACGCATATGGAAGCGAAAACACAGTGTTGTGTTATTTTGGTCTGCATACACACACTTTGCGATTTCTGGGTCAATGTGCATTAACACCAAAGAACACGAAATAAGCGAAATCCAAGATTCTTCTTTCTATGCAGCTGGAAATCAAAACAACCTGTTTGGCTTTGTTTAGGCTTATTGCAGTTCGCGTTGCTATTTGTGGGTGAATAAACACCGAAAGAACAAGTCCAAGCTTATTTGTCCTCTTTCTATAGAGATTGAACCAAAACACCCATGCTTGGTTTGGGCTGATAACAAACATGTCACTCTGCGACTTTTGGGTGAAAGTGCATTCTAACCCCAAAAACACCAATTAGAAATAAGCCCAATCAGAGCTTTATCAACTTCTTCTTATGTAGTTGGAACCCAAAAGACCTTTTTGCTTTGGTTGGTGGTGATTCTGGTGCACACCCTAAAAACACCATGCGAATTGAAATAAGCCCAATCAAAGTTGATTCGTCTTCTTTCTACGCATATGGAAGCGAAAACACAGTGTTGTGTTATTTTGGTCTGCATACACACACTTTTCGATTTCTGGGTCAATGTGCATCAACACCAAAGAACAAGAAATAAGCGAAATCAAATATTCTTCTTTCTATGTAGCTGGAAATCAAAACAACCTGTTTGGCGAAAGACGGTGTGTTATTTTGGTCTGCATACACACACTTTTCGATTTCTGGGTCAATGTGCATTAACACCAAAGAACACGAAATAAGCGAAATCCAAGATTCTTCTTTCTATGCAGCTGGAAATCAAAACAACCTGTTTGGCTTTGTTTAGGCTTATTGCAGTTCGCGTTGCTATTTGTGGGTGAATAAACACCGAAAGAACAATCCAAGCTTATTTGTCCTCTTTCTATAGAGATTGAACCAAAACACCCATGCTTGGTTTGGGCTGATAAGAAACATGTCACTTGCGATTTTTGAGTGAATGTGCATTCTAACCTCAAAAACACCAATTTGAAATTAGCCCAATCAGAGCTATATGATCTTCTTTTTATGTAGATGGAACCCAAAATACCTTTTTGCTTTGGTTGGTGGTGATTCTGGTGCACACCCTAAAAACACCATTCGAATTGAAATAAGCCCAATCAAAGTTGATTCGTCTTCTTTCTACGCATATGGAAGCGAAAATACAGTGTTGTGTTATTTTGGTCTGCATACACACACTTTGCGATTTCTGGGTCAATGTGCATCAACACCAAAGAACAAGAAATAAGCGAAATCAAATATTCTTCTTTCTATGTAGCTGGAAATCAAAACAACCTGTTTGGCGAAAGACGGTGTGTTATTTTGGTCTGCATACACACACTTTTCGATTTCTGGGTCAATGTGCATTAACACCAAAGAACACGAAATAAGCGAAATCCAAGATTCTTCTTTCTATGCAGCTGGAAATCAAAACAACCTGTTTGGCTTTGTTTAGGCTTATTGCAGTTCGCGTTGCTATTTGTGGGTGAATAAACACCGAAAGAACAATCCAAGCTTATTTGTCCTCTTTCTATAGAGATTGAACCAAAACACCCATGCTTGGTTTGGGCTGATAAGAAACATGTCACTTTGCGATTTTTGAGTGAATGTGCATTCTAACTCCAAAAACACCAATTTGAAATTAGCCCAATCAGAGCTATATCATCTTCTTTTGATTTAGATTGAACCCAAAAAACATTTTTGCTATGGGTGGTGGTGATTCTGGTGCACACCCTAAAAACACCATGCGAATTGAAAGAAGCCCAATCAAAGTTGCTTCGTCTTCTTTCTACGCATATGGAAGCGAAAATACAGTGTTGTGTTATTTTGGTCTGCATACACACACTTTGCGATTTCTGGGTCAATGTGCATCAACACCAAAGAACAAGAAATAAGCGAAATCAAATATTCTTCTTTCTATGTAGCTGGAAATCAAAACAACCTGTTTGGCGAAAGACGGTGTGTTATTTTGGTCTGCATACACACACTTTTCGATTTCTGGGTCAATGTGCATTAACACCAAAGAACACGAAATAAGCGAAATCCAAGATTCTTCTTTCTATGCAGCTGGAAATCAAAACAACCTGTTTGGCTTTGTTTAGGCTTATTGCAGTTCGCGTTGCTATTTGTGGGTGAATAAACACCGAAAGAACAATCCAAGCTTATTTGTCCTCTTTCTATAGAGATTGACCCAAAACACCCATGCTTGGTTTGGGCTGATAAAAAACATGTCACTTTGCGATTTTTGAGTGAATGTGCATTCTAACCCCAAAAACACCAATTTGAAATTAGCCCAATCAGAGCTATATCATCTTCTTTTTATGTAGATGGAACCCAAAAGACCTTTTTGCTTCGGTTGGTGGTGATTCTGGTGCACACCCTAAAAACCCCATGCGAATTGAAATAAGCCCAGTTAAAGTTTATTCGTCTTCTTTCTATGCATATGGAAGCGAAAAGACAGTATTGTGTTATTTTGGTCTGCATACACACACTTTGCGATTTCTGGGTCAATGTGCATCAACACCAAAGAACAAGAAATAAGCGAAATCAAATATTCTTCTTTCTATGTAGCTGGAAATCAAAACAACCTGTTTGGCGAAAGACGGTGTGTTATTTTGGTCTGCATACACACACTTTTCGATTTCTGGGTCAATGTGCATTAACACCAAAGAACACGAAATAAGCGAAATCCAAGATTCTTCTTTCTATGCAGCTGGAAATCAAAACAACCTGTTTGGCTTTGTTTAGGCTTATTGCAGTTCGCGTTGCTATTTGTGGGTGAATAAACACCGAAAGAACAATCCAAGCTTATTTGTCCTCTTTCTATAGAGATTGAATCAAAACACCCATGCTTGGTTTGGGCTGATAACAAACATGTCACTGTGATTTTTGGGTGAATGTGGATTCTAATTCCAAAAACACCAATTTGAAATTAGCCCAATCAGAGCTATATCATCTTCTTTTTATGTAGATGGAACCCAAAACACCTTTTTGCTTTGGTTGGTGGTGATTCTGGTGCACACCCTAAAAACACCATGCGAATTGAAATAAGCCCAATCAAAGTTGATTCGTCTTCTTTCTACGCATATGGAAGCGAAAACACAGTGTTGTGTTATTTTGGTCTGCATACACACACTTTGCGATTTCTGGGTCAATGTGCATTAACACCAAAGAACACGAAATAAGCGAAATCCAAGATTCTTCTTTCTATGCAGCTGGAAATCAAAACAACCTGTTTGGCTTTGTTTAGGCTTATTGCAGTTCGCGTTGCTATTTGTGGGTGAATAAACACCGAAAGAACAATCCAAGCTTATTTGTCCTCTTTCTTTTGAGATTGAGCCAAAACACCCATGCTTAGTTTGGGCTGATAACAAACATGTCACTTTGCGATTTTTGAGTGAATGTGCATTCTAACCCCAAAGACACCAATTTGAAATCAGCCCAATTAGAGCTATATCATCTTCTTTTTATGTAGATGGAACCCAAAACACCTTTTTGCTTTGGTTGGTGGTGATTCTGGTGCACACCCTAAAAACACCATGCGAATTGAAATAAGCCCAATCAAAGTTGATTCGTCTTCTTTCTACGCATATGGAAGCGAAAAGACAGTGTTGTGTTATTTTGGTCTGCATACACACACTTTGCGATTTCTGGGTCAATGTGCATTAACACCAAAGAACACGAAATAAGCGAAATCCAAGATTCTTCTTTCTATGCAGCTGGAAATCAAAACAACCTGTTTGGCTTTGTTTAGGCTTATTGCAGTTCGCGTTGCTATTTGTGGGTGAATAAACACCGAAAGAACAATCCAAGCTTATTTGTCCTCTTTCTATAGAGATTGAACCAAAACACCCATGCTTGGTTTGGGCTGATAACAAACATGTCACTTTGCGATTTTTGAGTGAATGTGCATTCTAACCCCAAATACACCAATTTTAAATTACCTCAATCAGAGCTTTATGATCTTCTTTTTATGTCGATGGAACCCAAAACACCTTTTGCTTTGGTTGGTGGTGATTCTGGTGCACACCCTGAAAACACCATGCGAATTGAAATAAGCCCAATCAAAGTTGATTCGTCTTCTTTCTACGCATATGGAAGCGAAAACACAGTGTTGTGTTATTTTGGTCTGCATACACACACTTTGCGATTTCTGGGTCAATGTGCATCAACACCAAAGAACAAGAAATAAGCGAAATCAAATATTCTTCTTTCTATGTAGCTGGAAATCAAAACAACCTGTTTGGCGAAAGACGGTGTGTTATTTTGGTCTGCATACACACACTTTTCGATTTCTGGGTCAATGTGCATTAACACCAAAGAACACGAAATAAGCGAAATCCAAGATTCTTCTTTCTATGCAGCTGGAAATCAAAACAACCTGTTTGGCTTTGTTTAGGCTTATTGCAGTTCGCGTTGCTATTTGTGGGTGAATAAACACCGAAAGAACAATCCAAGCTTATTTGTCCTCTTTCTATAGAGATTGAACCAAAACACCCATGCTTGGTTTGGGCTGATAAGAAACATGTCACTTTGCGATTTTTGAGTGAATGTGCATTCTAACATCAAAAACACCAATTTGAAATTAGCCAAATCAGAGCTATATCATCTTCTTTTGATGTAGATGGAACCCAAAAGACCTTTTTGCTTTGGTTGGTGGTGATTCTGGTGCACACCCTAAAAAAACCATTCGAATTGAAATAAGCCCAATCAAAGTTGATTCGTCTTCTTTCTACGCATATGGAAGCGAAAATACAGTGTTGTGTTATTTTGGTCTGCATACACACACTTTGCGATTTCTGGGTCAATGTGCATCAACACCAAAGAACAAGAAATAAGCGAAATCAAATATTCTTCTTTCTATGTAGCTGGAAATCAAAACAACCTGTTTGGCGAAAGACGGTGTGTTATTTTGGTCTGCATACACACACTTTTCGATTTCTGGGTCAATGTGCATTGACACCAAAGACCACGAAATAAGCGAAATCCAAGATTCTTCTTTCTATGCAGCTGGAAAGCAAAACAACGTGTTTGGCGAAAAGCGGTGTGTTATTTTGGTCTGCATACACACACTTTTCGATTTGTGGGTCAATGTGCATTGACACCAAAGACCACGAAATAAGCGAAATCCAAGATTCTTCTTTATATGCAGCTGGAAATCAAAACAACCTGTTTGGCTTTGTTTAGGCTTATTGCAGTTCGCGTTGCTATTTGTGGGTGAATAAACACCGAAAGAACAATCCAAGCTTATTTGTCCTCTTTCTATAGAGATTGACCCAAAACACCCATGCTTGGTTTGGGCTGATAACAAACATGTCACTTTGGGATTTTTCAGTGAATGTGCATTCTAACCCCAAAAACACCAAGTTAAAATTCTCCCAATCAGAGCTATATTATCTTCTTTTTATGTAGATGGAACCCAAAAGACCTTTTGCTTCGGTTGGTGGTGATTCTGGTGCACACCCTAAAAGCACCATGCGAATTGAAATAAGCCTAATTAAAGTTTATTCGTCTTCTTTCTATACATATGGAAGCGAAAACACAGGGTTGTGTTATTTTGGTCTGCATACACACACTTTGCGATTTCTGGGTCAATGTGCATTAACAGCAAAGAGCACGACTTAAAATAAGCGAAATCCAAGATTCTTCGTTCTATGTAGCTGGAACCCAAAACAACCTGTTTGGCTTTGTTTAGGCTTATTACAATTCGCTTTGCTATTTGTGGGTGAATAAACACCGAAAGAACAATCCAAGCTTATTTGTCCTCTTTCTCTTGAGATTGAGCCAAAACACCCATGCTTAGTTTGGGCTGATAACAAACATGTCACTCTGCTATGTTTGGGTGAATGTGCATTCTAACCCCAAAAACACCACTTTAAAATTAGCCCAATCAGAGCTTTATGATCTTCTTTTTATGTAGATGGAACCCAAAAGACCTTTTGCTTCGGTTGGTGGTGATTCTGGTGCACACCCTAAAACCACCATTCGAATTGAAATAAGCCCAATTAAAGTTGATTCGTCTGCTTTCCACGCATATGGAAGCGAAAGCACAGTGTTGTGTTATTTTGGTCTGCATACACACACTTTGCGATTTCTGGGTCAATGTGCATTAACACAAAAGAACACGAAATAAGCGAAATCCAAGATTCTCCTCTCTATGCAGCTGGAAATCAAAACAACCTGTTTGGCTTTGTTTAGGCTTATTGCGGTTCGCGTTGCTATTTGTGGGTGAATAAACACCGAAAGAACAAGTCAAGCTTATTTGTCCTCTTTCTATAGAGACTGAACCAAAACACCCATGCTTGGTTTGGGCTGATAAGAAACATGTCACTTTGGGATTTTTGAGTGAATGTGCATTCTAACCCCAAAAACACCAATTTGAAATTAGCCCAAACAGAGCTTTATGATCTTCTTTTTATGTATATGGACCCAAAAGACCTTTTGGCTTCGGTTAGTGGTGATTCGGGTGCACACCCTAAAAACACCATGCGAATTGAAATAAGCCCAATTAAAGTTTATTCGTCTTCTTTCTACGCATATGGAAGCGAAAACACAGTGTTGTGTTATTTTGGTCTGCATACACACACTTTTCGATTTCTGGGTCAATGTGCATCAACACCAAAGAACAAGAAATAAGCGAAATCCAAGATTCTTCTTTCTATGCAGCTGGAAGTCAAAACAACCTGTTTGGCAAAAGACGGTGTGTTATTTTGGTCTGCATACACACACTTTTCGATTTCTGGGTCAATGTGCATTAACACCAAAGAACACGAAATAAGCGAAATCCAAGATTCTTCTTTCTATGCAGCTGGAAATCAAAACAACCTGTTTGGCTTTGTTTAGGCTTATTGCAGTTCGCGTTGCTATTTGTGGGTGAATAAACACCGAAAGAACAATCCAAGCTTATTTGTCCTCTTTCTATAGAGATTGAACCAAAACACCCATGCTTGGTTTGGGCTGATAAGAAACATGTCACTGCGATTTTTGAGTGAATGTGCATTCTACAACAAAAATAACCAATTTGAAATTAGCCCAATCAGAGCTATATCATCTTCTTTTTATGTAGATGGAACCCAAAATACCTTTTTGCTTTGGTTGGGGGTGATTCTGGTGCACACCCTAAAAACACCATTCGAATTGAAATAAGCCCAATCAAAGTTGATTCGTCTTCTTTCTACGCATATGGAAGCGAAAATACAGTGTTGTGTTATTTTGGTCTGCATACACACACTTTGCGATTTCTGGGTCAATGTGCATCAACACCAAAGAACAAGAAATAAGCGAAATCAAATATTCTTCTTTCTATGTAGGTGGAAATCAAAACAACCTGTTTGGTGAAAGACGGTGTGTTATTTTGGTCTGCATACACACACTTTGCGATTTCTGGGTCAATGTGCATTAACACAAAAGAACACGAAATAAGCGAAATCCAAGATTCTTCTTTCTATGCAGCTGGAAATCAAAACAACCTGTTTGGCTTTGTTTAGGCTTATTGCAGTTCGCGTTGCTATTTGTGGGTGAATAAACACCGAAAGAACAATCCAAGCTTATTTGTCCTCTTTCTATAGAGATTGAACCAAAACACCCATGCTTGGTTTGGGCTGATAAGAAACATGTCACTATGGGATTTTTGAGTGAATGTGCATTCTAACTCAAAAACACCAATTTGAAATTAGCCCAATCAGAGCTATATCATCTTCTTTTGATGTAGATGGAACCCAAAATACCTTTTTGCTTTGGTTGGTGGTGATTCTGGTGCACACCCTAAAAAAACCATTCGAATTGAAATAAGCCCCATCAAAGTTGATTCGTCTTCTTTCTACGCATATGGAAGCGAAAATACAGTGTTGTGTTATTTTGGTCTGCATACACACACTTTGCGATTTCTGGGTCAATGTGCATCAACACCAAAGAACAAGAAATAAGCGAAATCAAATATTCTTCTTTCTATGTAGCTGGAAATCAAAACAACCTGTTTGGCGAAAGATGGTGTGTTATTTTGGTCTGCATACATACACTTTGCGATTTCCTGGTCAATGTGCATCAACACCAGAGAACAAGAAATAAGCGAAATCCAAGATTCTTCTTTCGATGCAGCTGGAAGTCAAAACAACCTGTTTGGCAAAAGACGGTGTGTTATTTTGGTCTGCATACACACACTTTTCGATTTCTGGGTCAATGTGCATTAACACCAAAGAACACGAAATAAGCGAAATCCAAGATTCTTCTTTCTATGCAGCTGGAAATCAAAACAACCTGTTTGGCTTTGTTTAGGCTTATTGCAGTTCGCGTTGCTATTTGTGGGTGAATAAACACCGAAAGAACAATCCAAGCTTATTTGTCCTCTTTCTATGGAGATTGAACCAAAACACCCAGGCTTGGTTTGGGCTGATAACAAACATGTCACTTTGCGATTTTTCAGTGAATGTGCATTCTAACCCCAAAAACACCAATTTGAAATTAGCCCAATCAGAGCTTTATGATCTTCTTTTTATGTATATGGAACCCAAAAGACCTTTTGGCTTCGGTTGGTGGTGATTCGGGTGCACACCCTAAAAACACCATGCGAATTGAAATAAGCCCAATTAAAGTTTATTCGTCTTCTTTCTACGCATATGGAAGCGAAAACACAGTGTTGTGTTATTTTGGTCTGCATACACACACTTTTCGATTTCTGGGTCAATGTGCATCAACACCAAAGAACAAGAAATAAGCGAAATCCAAGATTCTTCTTTCTATGCAGCTGGAAGTCAAAACAACCTGTTTGGCAAAAGACGGTGTGTTATTTTGGTCTGCATACACACACTTTTCGATTTCTGGGTCAATGTGCATTAACACCAAAGAACACGAAATAAGCGAAATCCAAGATTCTTCTTTCTATGCAGCTGGAAATCAAAACAACCTGTTTGGCTTTGTTTAGGCTTATTGCAGTTCGCGTTGCTATTTGTGGGTGAATAAACACCGAAAGAACAATCCAAGCTTATTTGTCCTCTTTCTATAGAGATTGAACCAAAACACCCATGCTTGGTTTGGGCTGATAAGAAACATGTCACTGCGATTTTTGAGTGAATGTGCATTCTAACCCCAAAAACACCAATTTGAAATTCGCCCAATCAGAGCTATATCATCTTCTTTTTATGTAGATGGAACCAACCTTTTTGCTTTGGTTGGTGGTGATTCTGGTGCACACCCTAAAAACACCATGCGAATTGAAATAAGCCCAATCAAAGTTGATTCGTCTTCTTTCTACGCATATGGAAGCGAAAATACAGTGTTGTGTTATTTTGGTCTGCATACACACACTTTGCGATTTCTGGGTCAATGTGCATCAACACCAAAGAACAAGAAATAAGCGAAATCAAATATTCTTCTTTCTATGTAGCTGGAAATCAAAACAACCTGTTTGGCGAAAGATGGTGTGTTATTTTGGTCTGCATACATACACTTTGCGATTTCTGGGTCAATGTGCATCAACACCAGAGAACAAGAAATAAGCGAAATCCAAGATTCTTCTTTCGATGCAGCTGGAAGTCAAAACAACCTGTTTGGCAAAAGACGGTGTGTTATTTTGGTCTGCATACACACACTTTTCGATTTCTGGGTCAATGTGCATTAACACCAAAGAACACGAAATAAGCGAAATCCAAGATTCTTCTTTCTATGTAGGTGAAAATCAAAACAACCTGTTTGGTGAAAGACGGTGTGTTATTTTGGTCTGCATACACACACTTTGCGATTTCTGGGTCAATGTGCATTAACACAAAAGAACACGAAATAAGCGAAATCCAAGATTCTTCTTTCTATGCAGCTGGAAATCAAAACAACCTGTTTGGCTTTGTTTAGGCTTATTGCAGTTCGCGTTGCTATTTGTGGGTGAATAAACACCGAAAGAACAATCCAAGCTTATTTGTCCTCTTTCTATAGAGATTGAACCAAAACACCCATGCTTGGTTTGGGCTGATAACAAAGATGTCACTTTGCGATTTTTCAGTGAATGTGCATTCTAACTCAAAAAACACCAATTTGAAATTAGCCCAATCAGAGCTATATCATCTTCTTTTGATGTAGATGGAACCCAAAATACCTTTTTGCTTTGGTTGGTGGTGATTCTGGTGCACACCCTAAAAACACCATTCGAATTGAAATAAGCCCAATCAAAGTTGATTCGTCTTCTTTCTACGCATATGGAAGCGAAAATACAGTGTTGTGTTATTTTGGTCTGCATACACACACTTTGCGATTTCTGGGTCAATGTGCATCAGCACCAAAGAACAAGAAATAAGCGAAATCAAATATTCTTCTTTCTATATAGCTGGAAATCAAAACAACCTGTTTGGCGAAAGGCGGTGTGTTATTTTGGTCTGCATACACCCAATTTCGATTTCTGGGTCAATGTGCATTGACACCAAAGACCACGAAATAAGCGAAATCCAAGATTCTTCTTTCTATGCAGCTGGAAAGCAAAACAACGTGTTTGGCGAAAAGCGGTGTGTTATTTTGGTCTGCATACACACACTTTTCGATTTGTGGGTCAATGTGCATTGACACCAAAGACCACGAAATAAGCGAAATCCAAGATTCTTCTTTATATGCAGCTGGAAATCAAAACAACCTGTTTGGCTTTGTTTAGGCTTATTGCAGTTCGCGTTGCTATTTGTGGGTGAATAAACACCGAAAGAACAATCCAAGCTTATTTGTATTCTCTCTATAGAGATTGACCCAAAACACCCATGCTTGGTTTGGGCTGATAACAAACATGTCACTTTGGGATTTTTCAGTGAATGTGCATTCTAACCCCAAAAACACCAATTTGAAATTGGCCCAATTAGAGCTATATTATCTTCTTTTTATGTAGATGGAACCCAAAAGACCTTTTGCTTCGGTTGGTGGTGATTCGGGTGCACACCCTAAAAGCACCTTGCGAATTGAAATAAGCCCAATTAAAGTTTATTCGTCTTCTTTCTATACATATGGAAGCGAAAACACAGGGTTGTGTTATTTTGGTCTGCATACACACACTTTGCGATTTCTGGGTCAATGTGCATTAACAGCAAAGAACACGACTTAAAATAAGCGAAATCCAAGATTCTTCGTTCTATGTAGCTGGAACCCAAAACAACCTGTTTGGCTTTGTTTTGGCTTATTACAATTCGCTTTGCTATTTGTGGGTGAATAAACACCGAAAGAACAATCCAAGCTTATTTGTCCTCTTTCTCTTGAGATTGAGCCAAAACACCCATGCTTAGTTTGGGCTGATAACAAACATGTCACTCTGCTATGTTTGGGTGAATGTGCATTCTAACCCCAAAAACACCACTTTAAAATTAGCCCAATCAGAGCTTTATGATCTTCTTTTTATGTATATGGAACCCCAAACACCTTTTGGCTTTGGTTGGTGGTGATTCTGGTGCACACCCTAAAACCACCATTCGAATTGAAATAAGCCCAATTAAAGTTGATTCGTCTGCTTTCCACGCATATGGAAGCGAAAGCACAGTGTTGTGTTATTTTGGTCTGCATACACACACTTTGCGATTTCTGGGTCAATGTGCATTAACACAAAAGAACACGAAATAAGCGAAATCCAAGATTCTCCTCTCTATGCAGCTGGAAATCAAAACAACCTGTTTGGCTTTGTTTAGGCTTATTGCGGTTCGCGTTGCTATTTGTGGGTGAATAAACACCGAAAGAACAAGTCCAAGCTTATTTGTCCTCTTTCTATAGAGATTGAATCAAAAGACCCATGCTTGGTTTGGGCTGATAAGAAACATGTCACTTTGGGATTTTTGAGTGAATGTGCATTCTAACCCCAAAAACACCAATTTGAAATTAGCCCAAACAGAGCTTTATGATCTTCTTGTTATGTATATGGACCCAAAAGACCTTTTGGCTTCGGTTAGTGGTGATTCGGGTGCACACCCTAAAAACACCATGCGAATTGAAATAAGCCCAATTAAAGTTTATTCGTCTTCTTTCTACGCATATGGAAGCGAAAACACAGTGTTGTGTTATTTTGGTCTGCATACACACACTTTTCGATTTCTGGGTCAATGTGCATCAACACCAAAGAACAAGAAATAAGCGAAATCCAAGATTCTTCTTTCTATGCAGCTGGAAGTCAAAACAACCTGTTTGGCAAAAGACGGTGTGTTATTTTGGTCTGCATACACACACTTTTCGATTTCTGGGTCAATGTGCATTAACACCAAAGAACACGAAATAAGCGAAATCCAAGATTCTTCTTTCTATGCAGCTGGAAATCAAAACAACCTGTTTGGCTTTGTTTAGGCTTATTGCAGTTCGCGTTGCTATTTGTGGGTGAATAAACACCGAAAGAACAATCCAAGCTTATTTGTCCTCTTTCTATAGAGATTGAACCAAAACACCCATGCTTGGTTTGGGCTGATAAGAAACATGTCACTGCGATTTTTGAGTGAATGTGCATTCTAACTCAAAAAAACACCAATTTGAAATTAGCCCAATCAGAGCTATATCATCTTCTTTTTATGTAGATGGAACCCAAAATACCTTTTTGCTTTGGTTGGGGGTGATTCTGGTGCACACCCTAAAAACACCATTCGAATTGAAATAAGCCCAATCAAAGTTGATTCGTCTTCTTTCTACGCATATGGAAGCGAAAATACAGTGTTGTGTTATTTTGGTCTGCATACACACACTTTGCGATTTCTGGGTCAATGTGCATCAACACCAAAGAACAAGAAATAAGCGAAATCAAATATTCTTCTTTCTATGTAGGTGGAAATCAAAACAACCTGTTTCGCGAAAGACGGTGTGTTATTTTGGTCTGCATACACCCAATTTCGATTTCTGGGTCAATGTGCATTGACACCAAAGAACACGAAATAAGCGAAATCCAAAATTCTTCTTTATATGCAGCTGGAAATCAAAACAACCTGTTTGGCTTTGTTTAGGCTTATTGCAGTTCGCGTTGCTATTTGTGGGTGAATAAACAGCGAAAGAACAATCCAAGCTTATTTGTCCTCTTTCTATAGTGATTGAATCAAAAGACCCATGCTTGGTTTGGGCTGATAAGAAACATGTCACTTTGGGATTTTTGAGTGAATGTGCATTCTAACTCAAAAAACACCAATTTGAAATTAGCCCAATCAGAGCTATATCATCTTCTTTTGATGTAGATGGAACCCAAAATACCTTTTTGCTTTGGTTGGTGGTGATTCTGGTGCACACCCTAAAAACACCATTCGAATTGAAATAAGCCCAATCAAAGTTGATTCGTCTGCTTTCTACGCATATGGAAGCGAAAATACAGTGTTGTGTTATTTTGGTCTGCATACACACACTTTGCGATTTCTGGGTCAATGTGCATCAACACCAAAGAACAAGAAATAAGCGAAATCAAATATTCTTCTTTCTATGTAGCTGGAAATCAAAACAACCTGTTTGGCGAAAGATGGTGTGTTATTTTGGTCTGCATACATACACTTTGCGATTTCCTGGTCAATGTGCATCAACACCAGAGAACAAGAAATAAGCGAAATCCAAGATTCTTCTTTCGATGCAGCTGGAAGTCAAAACAACCTGTTTGGCAAAAGACGGTGTGTTATTTTGGTCTGCATACACACACTTTTCGATTTCTGGGTCAATGTGCATTAACACAAAAGAACACGAAATAAGCGAAATCCAAGATTCTTCTTTCGATGCAGCTGGAAATCAAAACAACCTGTTTGGCTTTGTTTAGGCTTATTGCAGTTCGCGTTGCTTTGTGGGTGAATAAACACCGAAAGAACAAGCCAAGCTTATTTGTCCTCTTTCTATGGAGACTGAACCAAAACACCCATGCTTGGTTTGGGCTGATAACAAAGATGTCACTTTGCGATTTTTCAGTGAATGTGCATTCTAACCCCAAAAACACCAATTTGAAATTAGCCCAAACAGAGCTTTATGATCTTCTTTTTATGTATATGGACCCAAAAGACCTTTTGGCTTCGGTTAGTGGTGATTCGGGTGCACACCCTAAAAACACCATGCGAATTGAAATAAGCCCAATTAAAGTTTATTCGTCTTCTTTCTACGCATATGGAAGCGAAAACACAGTGTTGTGTTATTTTGGTCTGCATACACACACTTTTCGATTTCTGGGTCAATGTGCATCAACACCAAAGAACAAGAAATAAGCGAAATCCAAGATTCTTCTTTCTATGCAGCTGGAAGTCAAAACAACCTGTTTGGCAAAAGACGGTGTGTTATTTTGGTCTGCATACACACACTTTTCGATTTCTGGGTCAATGTGCATTAACACCAAAGAACACGAAATAAGCGAAATCCAAGATTCTTCTTTCTATGCAGCTGGAAATCAAAACAACCTGTTTGGCTTTGTTTAGGCTTATTGCAGTTCGCGTTGCTATTTGTGGGTGAATAAACACCGAAAGAACAATCCAAGCTTATTTGTCCTCTTTCTATAGAGATTGAACCAAAACACCCATGCTTGGTTTGGGCTGATAAGAAACATGTCACTGCGATTTTTGAGTGAATGTGCATTCTAACTCAAAAACACCAATTTGAAATTAGCCCAATCAGAGCTATATCATCTTCTTTTTATGTAGATGGAACCCAAAATACCTTTTTGCTTTGGTTGGTGGTGATTCTGGTGCACACCCTAAAAACACCATTCGAATTGAAATAAGCCCAATCAAAGTTGATTCGTCTTCTTTCTACGCATATGGAAGCGAAAATACAGTGTTGTGTTATTTTGGTCTGCATACACACACTTTGCGATTTCTGGGTCAATGTGCATCAACACCAAAGAACAAGAAATAAGCGAAATCAAATATTCTTCTTTCTATGTAGCTGGAAATCAAAACAACCTGTTTGGCGAAAGATGGTGTGTTATTTTGGTCTGCATACATACACTTTGCGATTTCCTGGTCAATGTGCATCAACACCAGAGAACAAGAAATAAGCGAACTCCAAGATTCTACTTTCTATGCAGCTGGACGTCAAAACACCCAGTTTGGCAACAGACGGTGTGTTATTTTGGGCTGCAGACACACACTTTTTCGATTCCTGGGTCAATGTGCATTAACACCAAAGAACACGAAATAAGCGAAATCCAAGATTCTTCTTTCTATGTAGGTGAAAATCAAAACAACCTGTTTGGTGAAAGACGGTGTGTTATTTTGGTCTGCATACACACACTTTGCGATTTCTGGGTCAATGTGCATTAACACAAAAGAACACGAAATAAGCGAAATCCAAGATTCTCCTCTCTATGCAGCTGGAAATCAAAACAACCTGTTTGGCTTTGTTTAGGCTTATTGCAGTTCGCGTTGCTATTTGTGGGTGAATAAACACCGAAAGAACAATCCAAGCTTATTTGTCCTCTTTCTATAGAGATTGAACCAAAACACCCATCTTGGTTTGGGCTGATAACAAACATGTCACTTTGCGATTTTTGAGTGAATGTGCATTCTAACCCCAAAAACACCAATTTGAAATTAGCCCAATCAGAGCTGTATGATCTTCTTTTTATGTAGATGGAACCCAAAATACCTTTTTGCTTTGGTTGGTGGTGATTCTGGTGCACACCCGAAAAACACCATGCGAATTGAAATAAGCCCAATCAAAGTTGTTTCGTCTTCTTTCTACGCATATGGAAGCGAAAACACAGTGTTGTGTTATTTTGGTCTGCATACACACACTTTGCGATTTCTGGGTCAATGTGCATCAACACCAAAGAACAAGAAATAAGCGAAATCAAATATTCTTCTTTCTATGTAGCTGGAAATCAAAACAACCTGTTTGGCGAAAGACGGTGTGTTATTTTGGTCTGCATACACACACTTTTCGATTTCTGGGTCAATGTGCATTAACACCAAAGAACACGAAATAAGCGAAATCCAAGATTCTTCTTTCTATGCAGCTGGAAATCAAAACAACCTGTTTGGCTTTGTTTAGGCTTATTGCAGTTCGCGTTGCTATTTGTGGGTGAATAAACACCGAAAGAACAATCCAAGCTTATTTGTCCTCTTTCTATAGAGATTGAACCAAAACACCCATGCTTGGTTTGGGCTGATAAGAAACATGTCACTTGCGATTTTTGAGTGAATGTGCATTCTAACTCAAAAAACACCAATTTGAAATTAGCCCAATCAGAGCTATATCATCTTCTTTTGATGTAGATGGAACCCAAAATACCTTTTTGCTTTGGTTGGTGGTGATTCTGGTGCACACCCTGAAAACACCATTCGAATTGAAATAAGCCCAATCAAAGTTGATTCGTCTTCTTTCTACGCATATGGAACCGAAAATACAGTGTTGTGTTATTTTGGTCTGCATACACACACTTTGCGATTTCTGGGTCAATGTGCATCAGCACCAAAGAACAAGAAATAAGCGAAATCAAATATTCTTCTTTCTATATAGCTGGAAATCAAAACAACCTGTTTGGCGAAAGGCGGTGTGTTATTTTGGTCTGCATACACCCAATTTCGATTTCTGGGTCAATGTGCATTGACACCAAAGACCACGAAATAAGCGAAATCCAAGATTCTTCTTTCTATGCAGCTGGAAAGCAAAACAACGTGTTTGGCGAAAAGCGGTGTGTTATTTTGGTCTGCATACACACACTTTTCGATTTCTGGGTCAATGTGCATTAACACCAAAGAACACGAAATAAGCGAAATCCAAGATTCTTCTTTCTATGCAGCTGGAAATCAAAACAACCTGTTTGGCTTTGTTTAGGCTTATTGCAGTTCGCGTTGCTATTTGTGGGTGAATAAACACCGAAAGAACAATCCAAGCTTATTTGTCCTCTTTCTATAGAGATTGAACCAAAACACCCATGCTTGGTTTGGGCTGATAACAAACATGTCACTTTGCGATTTTTGAGTGAATGTGCATTCTAACCTCCAAAACACCAATTTGAAATTAGCCCAATTAGAGCTATATCATCTTCTTTTTATGTAGATGGAACCCAAAAGACCTTTTGCTTCGGTTGGTGGTGATTCTGGTGCACACCCTAAAAGCACCATGCGAATTGAAATAAGCCCAATTAAAGTTTATTCGTCTTCTTTCTATACATATGGAAGCGAAAACACAGGGTTGTGTTATTTTGGTCTGCATACACACACTTTGCGATTTCTGGGTCAATGTGCATTAACAGCAAAGAACACGACTTAAAATAAGCGAAATCCAAGATTCTTCGTTCTATGCAGCTGGAACCCAAAACAACCTGTTTGGCTTTGTTTAGGCTTATTACAATTCGCTTTGCTATTTGTGGGTGAATAAACACCGAAAGAACAATCCAAGCTTATTTGTCCTCTTTCTCTTGAGATTGAGCCAAAACACCCATGCTTAGTTTGGGCTGATAACAAACATGTCACTCTGCTATGTTTGGGTGAATGTGCATTCTAACCCCAAAAACACCAATTTGAAATTAGCCCAATCAGAGCTTTATGATCTTCTTTTTATGTATATGGAACCCAAAACACCTTTTGGCTTTGGTTGGTGGTGATTCTGGTGCACACCCTAAAAACACCATTCGAATTGAAATAAGCCCAATCTAAGTTGTTTCGTCTTCTTTCTATGCATATGGAAGCGAAAAGACAGTGTTGTGTTATTTTGGTCTGCATACACACACTTTGCGATTTCTGGGTCAATGTGCATTAACACCAAAGAACACGAAATAAGCGAAATCCAAGATTCTTCTCTCTATGCAGCTGGAAATCAAAACAACCTGTTTGGCTTTGTTTAGGCTTATTGCAGTTCGCGTTGCTATTTGTGGGTGAATAAACACCGAAAGAACAAGTCAAGCTTATTTGTCCTCTTTCTATAGAGACTGAACCAAAACACCCATGCTTGGTTTGGGCTGATAAGAAACATGTCACTGCGATTTTTGAGTGAATGTGCATTCTAACTCAAAAAACACCAATTTGAAATTAGCCCAATCAGAGCTTTATGATCTTCTTTTATGTATATGGAACCCAAAAGACCTTTTGGCTTCGGTTGGTGGTGATTCGGGTGCACACCCTAAAAACACCATGCGAATTGAAATAAGCCCAATCAAAGTTGATTCGTCTTCTTTCTACGCATATGGAAGCGAAAACACAGTGTTGTGTTATTTTGGTCTGCATACACACACTTTTCGATTTCTGGGTCAATGTGCATCAACACCAAAGAACAAGAAATAAGCGAAATCCAAGATTCTTCTTTCTATGCAGCTGGAAGTCAAAACAACCTGTTTGGCAAAAGACGGTGTGTTATTTTGGTCTGCATACACACACTTTTCGATTTCTGGGTCAATGTGCATTAACACCAAAGAACACGAAATAAGCGAAATCCAAGATTCTTCTTTCTATGCAGCTGGAAATCAAAACAACCTGTTTGGCTTTGTTTAGGCTTATTGCAGTTCGCGTTGCTATTTGTGGGTGAATAAACACCGAAAGAACAATCCAAGCTTATTTGTCCTCTTTCTATAGAGATTGAACCAAAACACCCATGCTTGGTTTGGGCTGATAAGAAACATGTCACTGCGATTTTTGAGTGAATGTGCATTCTAACTCAAAAACACCAATTTGAAATTAGCCCAATCAGAGCTATATCATCTTCTTTTTATGTAGATGGAACCCAAAATACCTTTTTGCTTTGGTTGGTGGTGATTCTGGTGCACACCCTAAAAACACCATTCGAATTGAAATAAGCCCAATCAAAGTTGATTCGTCTTCTTTCTACGCATATGGAAGCGAAAATACAGTGTTGTGTTATTTTGGTCTGCATACACACACTTTGCGATTTCTGGGTCAATGTGCATCAACACCAAAGAACAAGAAATAAGCGAAATCAAATATTCTTCTTTCTATGTAGCTGGAAATCAAAACAACCTGTTTGGCGAAAGACGGTGTGTTATTTTGGTCTGCATACACACACTTTTCGATTTCTGGGTCAATGTGCATTAACACCAAAGAACACGAAATAAGCGAAATCCAAGATTCTTCTTTCTATGCAGCTGGAAATCAAAACAACCTGTTTGGCTTTGTTTAGGCTTATTGCAGTTCGCGTTGCTATTTGTGGGTGAATAAACATCGAAAGAACAATCCAAGCTTATTTGTCCTCTTTCTATAGAGATTGAACCAAAACACCCATGCTTAGTTTGGGC
Organism: Podarcis lilfordi; assembly: GCA_947686815.1. NCBI lineage: Eukaryota > Metazoa > Chordata > Lepidosauria > Squamata > Lacertidae > Podarcis > Podarcis lilfordi. Next base: position 2,327 of record CANTUW010000177.1, on the reverse strand, counting down.
TAATAAGAAACATGTCACTCTGCTATATTTGGGTGAATGTGCATTCTAACCCCAAAAACACCAATTTGAAATTAGCCCAATCAGAGCTATATCATCTTCTTTTGATGTAGATGGAACCCAAAATACCTTTTTGCTTTGGTTGGTGGTGATTCTGGTGCACACCCTAAAAACACCATTCGAATTGAAATAAGCCCAATCAAAGTTGATTCGTCTTCTTTCTACGCATATGGAAGCGAAAATACAGTGTTGTGTTATTTTGGTCTGCATACACACACTTTGCGATTTCTGGGTCAATGTGCATCAACACCAAAGAACAAGAAATAAGCGAAATCAAATATTCTTCTTTCTATGTAGCTGGAAATCAAAACAACCTGTTTGGCGAAAGATGGTGTGTTATTTTGGTCTGCATACATACACTTTGCGATTTCCTGGTCAATGTGCATCAACACCAGAGAACAAGAAATAAGCGAAATCCAAGATTCTTCTTTCGATGCAGCTGGAAGTCAAAACAACCTGTTTGGCAAAAGACGGTGTGTTATTTTGGTCTGCATACACACACTTTTCGATTTCTGGGTCAATGTGCATTAACACCAAAGAACACGAAATAAGCGAAATCCAAGATTCTTCTTTCTATGCAGCTGGAAATCAAAACAACCTGTTTGGCTTTGTTTAGGCTTATTGCAGTTCGCGTTGCTATTTGTGGGTGAATAAACACCAAAAGAACAAGCCAAGCTTATTTGTCCTCTTTCTATAGAGACTGAACCAAAACACCCATGCTTGGTTTGGGCTGATAACAAAGATGTCACTTTGCGATTTTTGGGTGAAGGTGCAATCTAACCCCAAAAACACCAATTTGAAATTAGCCCAATCAGAGCTTTATGATCTTCTTTTTATGTAGATGGAACCCAAAAGACCTTTTGGCTTTGGTTGGTGGTGATTCTGGTGCACACCCTAAAAACACCATGCGAATTGAAATAAGCCCAATCAAAGTTGTATTCGTCTTCTTTCTACGCATATGGAAGCGAAAACACAGTGTTGTGTTATTTTGGTCTGCATACACACACTTTTCGATTTCTGGGTCAATGTGCATCAACACCAAAGAACAAGAAATAAGCGAAATCCAAGATTCTTCTTTCTATGCAGCTGGAAATCAAAACAACCTGTTTGGCAAAAGACGGTGTGTTATTTTGGTCTGCATACACACACTTTTCGATTTCTGGGTCAATGTGCATTAACACCAAAGAACACGAAATAAGCGAAATCCAAGATTCTTCTTTCGATGCAGCTGGAAATCAAAACAACCTGTTTGGCTTTGTTTAGGCTTATTGCAGTTCGCGTTGCTATTTGTGGGTGAATAAACACCTGTCAGGGGTTCAGGAGCAGAGGCACAGGAAAGGGAGGAAATAGAGAGCGAGGGGGAGGAGTCCGAAGGAAATGTTAGCGATGACAGCGGTCCGAGGTCTCTGAGTCTTTCCAGCGAATCGGAAGATTCACAGAAAGGGGCCCCTTGGTCAGAGCAAGGGGGTGCCGAGGGGGACACCCCAGGAAGAAGGGGCCAGAGGGGACTCAGAGAGCAGCAGTTGGAAATCAGGACCAGCGTCCACACCAGAGTGCAGTAGGGGGAGGAGTCCCAGGCATCGGGACTCAGGCGGCGCACTGCCAGTGGGAGGACATGAGTCAGGAGTGGCCACGCCTCCAGCGGGGCGCGAGGACACGGTCGAGAGGAAGGTTGAAGGCTGGGCGCGCGCGCCACGTTCACCTGGACCGGAGGGCGGCGCAGTGGGCCGCCCGGATAGGGAGCCAGGTCCCAACGCCCGCCGAAAAGCGGGGGAGGCGTCCGGGGGGTCAGCGTCAGAAGAATCCAGGAAGGAAGGGACCCCGGGGGGTAGCAGGACCCAGAGGAGAAAGGAGAGACGTAAGAGGTGGAGTAAGGCTAGAATCTTAAACTGGTGTACAGGGGGCGGAGACTCAGATGGAGCTCGCCGATCTAACCCCTAGACGTAGAGCTGGGGCGCTCCGGCTTGAAAATGGAAACTGTACTTCAATAAAGACTTTTGTACATTACTGCCGGCTAGCGTTGGTCCTCTGTGAGCTGGGACCTGGAGCCAGCTCTGACACCATCTTTCGCCAAACAGGTTGTTTTTTTTTCCAGCTACATAGAAAGAAGAATCTTGGATTTCGCTTATTTCTTGTTCTTTGGTGTTGATGCACATTGACCCAGAAATCGCAAAGTGTCTGTATGCAGACCAAAATAACACAACACTGGGTTTTCGCTTCCATATGCGTAGAAAGAAGACGAATAAAATTTAATTGGGCTTATTTCAATT
>CANTUW010000176.1:0-25707 GCA_947686815.1 Podarcis lilfordi | reverse complement strand
GAGCTGCTTGTGCGTAAAATAGTATCCCCTCAGAGTTTGTTCAAGTCCACAAACCTCTGTCTGTGTGGAGCCCCTCAGACATGGCTCCTCTAGTCACTAGCAGATTCCGACAGTGGTTGCTTTCGGAATCGCTTCCAACATAAAAGCTCCTTAACGGAAACACGTCTTCTGGACTCTCTGCGTGACAGTTTCCGGCGAGAGTGGGTGTTCCTACAGGAGGTCCTGAAACCTCCCCACTGTTTTCGCTGGAAGTGTCTCTGAGCCATCCCTCCAGCTCACTTTCCCTCAGCTCAGCTCCTCTCCCCCTACTGGTTCCCTCTTCAGCTGCTGAGTCTCTCCCAACCTGTGTGAGCCCTTTCACCTCCCTTCCTTCCGATGGCAGTTCCCTGACATCCACCTCCCCTCCAGGGCCCCTTTCACCCCCTCTCGCCCCCTCCTCTACGGGCGGTGAGGAGGCAAAACCCGGAATGAACTTCCTTCATCTTCCGATGTCTCGAACACTTCTCTCCACCTGTTGCGGTTCCTGGTCTCGAAGTACTCCTCCTCCTCAGAGTCCATCTCCCTTTCCCCTTCCGAGTCCGGGAATCCTTCCAACTCCTCCTCCTCATCAGTGGTCCCAAAGTATTCCCTCCGGAACCTCTCCACAGGCTGAGGTTTCCTTGGGAACCTTTGATGGAACGTTTCTATCAATACCTCGTCATTGATATCTTCGGCCATTACCCAAGTGTTTTCTGACTCCGGTTCTCCTTCCCACGCTACCAAATACTCCACCTGATTCCCCTTCCACCTGGCGTCGAGGATTTCTGCCACATGGCTGCTGCATTCTCTTTCTTCTATGACCGGTCCCAGTGGCCATCCCTTCTCGTCCCCCTTCGTACGGTGACAGTAACGACCTGTGAAATACTGGGTGCAGTTTCATGTGGTTGGGTAACCGGAGCCTGAAAGCCACTGGGTTGACCTGTTGAATGACCTCAAAGGGACCCAACCTCCTGGGTCTTAATTTCTTACAACCTCCTTTGAACGGCAACCCTTGGGTTGACAGCCACACCCTATCTCCCACCCTTATGGTTTCACCTTCCCTTCGGTTCTTGTCTGCCTGCCTCTTGTATTCTTCCTTCGCCCTTTCTAAGTTGAGTTGGAGCTGACGATGGATTGCTTCCATTTCTTCCACAAAATGCTCGGCTGCCGGGACGCTCCATCTCTCCCCATCTCCCCTGGGAAAGCCCTGGGATGACACCCATAATTAGCCAAGAAGGGGCTCATCCTGTGGACACATTCTCGGCATTGTTGTAGGCAAATTCCGCCAGCGCCAACTTTTCTACCCAGTCATTCTCTCTGTCATTGACATAACACCTCAGGTATTGCTGGAGGACACCGTTTGCTCTTTCCGCCTGCCCGTTGGTTTCAGGGTGCCGGGCAGTCGAAAAATTGACCTCCACCTGCAGTAAGCTCATGAGCTTCCTCCAGAACCTGGAAGTAAATTGTTTTCCTCGGTCTGAGACCACCCTCAATGGCACCCCGTGCAACCTAAAAATGTGTTCTACAAATAACTTCGCTGTCTCTTCCGCCGTGACTGCATGCGAGCAAGCTACAAAGTGGCACATCTTTGTTAGTAGGTCTACCACCACCATGATGGCTGTTTTCCTTTGGACTTCGGCAGATCAGTCATAAAATCTATCGACACTGCCTCCCAAGGTCGTTCTGGGGTTGGTAAGGGTTCTAATAGCCCCGCCGGCGCCCGCCTTTCCCCTTTGGCTCGCTGGCATTGCTCGCACCCTCTTACATACTCACGTACATCTTCCCTCACCTTAGGCCACCAAAATTCCCTGGTGACCAACCACATGGTTTTGTGTTGTCCAAAATGCCCCGCCGTAGGGCTGTCGTGCAACTGCTTGAGTACCCTCCCCTTAAGTCTCCTTCAGGGATATACAGTGCCCCTTTGTAATACAAAGCTCCATTTCTTTCCTCGAAACCCCCTGGTTCCTCTCCCTCACCCCTAAGACCTCTGAGCTTATTCTGGGCGTATTCATCATTCTCTGTTTCCTCTACCAGTTCTCTTTGTCCCACCAATGCCGCCCCACACACCCAGCGGTCCTCTGGAATGACATGTCTCTCTTCGGGTGCCCCTCCCCTCCAAATATTCAGGTTTGCGTGAGAGAGCGTCCGCCCTAATGTTCTCTGGGCCTGGCACGTAACCAATCTCAAAGTTAAATTTGGAGAACTCCTGGGCCCATCTCACTTGCCGTTGGTTGAGCACTCGTGCCGTCCTCCAATACTCTAGGTTCTTGTGGTCAGTGCACACTTGCACCTTATGTTGTGCGCCAATTAGCAGGTGCCTCCATCTCCGGAACGCCTCATGAATGGCTAGTAGTTCTCGGTCATACACCGTGTAGTTCCTCTCGGATTTGTTCAGCTTTCGCGAAAAAAAGCACACGGTCTCCACTCTGACTCCTCCTTCCCTGGCTGCAGAAGCACCGCCCCAATCGCTCTGTCTGATGCGTCAGTTTCCACTCTCATCGGTTTTTGTAAATCCACATGCAGGATTTGTTGTTCCGAGGCGAAGGCCCTTTTAGTTCCTCAAATGCTCGCTCCGCCTCCTCAGTCCAAACGAACTTCTTCTTACTGCTGAGACAGTCCGTAATGGGCGCCGTCAGGTGGGCAAAGTTTCGGATGAACTTACGATAGAAGTTCCCAAATCCTAGGAACCTCTGCACATCCTTCCTTGTTTTGGGTGTTTTCCATTCCAGCACCGCCTGGACCTTGCCGGGATCCATGGCCAATCCCTTGTCTGACAGGCGATACCCCAGGAATTCCACCTCCTTGGTATGAAACTGACACTTCTCCAGTTTCACCCACAGCTGGTTGGCTTGCAGCCTGCTCAACACTTCTCTGACGTCTTTCACATGCTGCTCCTCATTCTCAGAATACACCAACACGTCGTCTAAGAAGGCCACACAATTCTTGTAAAGCAAAGGCCCCAGGACGTGGTTCATAAACGATTGAAAGGTTGCGGAGCCTGCTTGTAGGCCGAAGGGCATAACCAAATATTCAAATGCCCCTAAAGGGGTGAACATGGTGGTTTTCCATTCATCCCCCTTCCTTATTCGTATCAGGTTGTACGCCCCCCTTAGGTCCAGCTTTGTGAAAATCTTTCCCTTCCGCACCCTTGTCAAAATGTCGTCAATCCTGGGCATAGGGAAGGCCACTGGTTCTGACACTGCATTTAAGGCCCTGAAGTCACACACCAGCCTCGGCTTGTTCGTGTTTTTCTTATCCACAAAAACACTGGGCTGCCCCCCACCGCCCTGGACTCTCTGATGAACCCTCTCTTCAGGTTCTTGTCAATGAACTCTCTTAGCTCCTGCATCTCTCTGTCTGACATGGCGTACAGCTTGCCTACAGGGAGCTGTGCCCCAGGGAGTAAATTGATTTGACAGTCAAAGGGTCTATGCGGGGTAGTTGGTCAGCTTCCCTTTCGCTGAAGACGTCGCGGAGATCTGCGTATTGTCGTGGTACCTTCACGTTCTCCGTTACTTCAGTCCCTGCTAGGGTGGCTTGGGCCCCTGCCAAACCCTTTCCCTCTTTGCAGTGTTCTAAGCAATGTGCTGAACCAAAAGAAACCACTCTCTGATGCCAGCCCACCAGCGGATCATGTAACGCTAGCCAGCTCATCCCCAATATAATGGGAGCTCCTCCCAAGGTGGCCACATTAAATGCTATCAGTTCGGTGTGCCTTGCCACCTTCATTATCATTGGGACGGTCTGCAAGCTGACTTCTCCTCCCAACAGCTCCCTGCCATCGATCGTGGTCACCTGCAGGGGGTGGCTTAAAGGGATCGTCTGTATCTGGTGTTCAGCTGCAAACTCTTTGCTCATGAAATTGCAGGAGCTGCCTGAGTCCAACAGCGCCTTTATCTTTAGAGGGTGTCCGTTTGGCAGCTCTAGCGCCACTTCTATCACTAGGGCGGGTTTAGGAGGTTCTGGCGTGGGCACTCTCACTGCTCTTTGGCCTGGCTGCTGTGCCCCGACGGTGGCAGCCAGGCGTTGGCTTTTACTTGCTCCGGTATTTCTTCCTCTCTTCCCTCCACAGCTCCTACCATCCCTTGCCATTCCTTCCTCTGGGGGCAGACTCTGGCAAAGTGACCTGGCTGTTGGCAGAGATAGCATTTCCGGGCGCCTTTTCCCTCCTTCTTTCCCCCTCACTGGGCTTTGAAACTGCGCGCGCGCTGCTGTTCCGATTTCCATCGGCTCTGCCGGCGGGAAAGTTGGCTCTGGAATGTCTGGAATGCGGAACTCCTTCCAACGTTCCCCCTTCCCTTCCCGCCTCTCCAATGCTCTCGCCTCCTGGCGCGCTCCTATGGTCAGCGCTGATTTGGTCAGCTGGTCCATAGACTCCGCCCTGGGCGCCCGGGAAAGTTCGTCTTTCACAGCCGAAGAAAGCCCTTCTTCAAAGAGCATTTGAATGGGTTCCGCCGATAAGTCCCACCCCAATCTGTGAACCAGCATGGTGAACTCAGTCCAGTACTCACGGACAGATCGGCTCCCCTGTTTGCAAGCCATTAACTGTCTGCGCACCACTCCCTGTTCAATATCGCTGGAAAACATCAGATCCATGGCGCGAAAGAACTTCATCGTGTCCTTTAGGACGTCACTATTCGCTGCCATCAGGGGTCTAACCCAGTCTCTCGCCCCTTTTCAAGATGCCCAATCACGAAAGCCACTCGTGATTCCTCGTCAGGGAATTCATCAAACTGCAGATTGAGTGCATATTGCATCTCTGTCCGAAAGCCATGATAGTCTTTGGGCTCCCCCCCAAACTTCTGCACCAATCCTGGTACCTTTCTGGCGAGCTGGGTGGCTTTCCCTTTTGTCTGCATCCTGAGCCCTCCTCTCCTCAAGCCTCGCCGTCTGCAGCGCTAGCTGGACCTCCAACACCCGGTACCTTTCTTCCAGGCTTGGACCCGCTCCAGCTCCTGCTTCTCCGGTTCCGGCTGGGTTGCTCATGATGCCTTCTGCACAAGCTGCTTTCAAAGACTGTCAGAATGCTGTGATGGGATGAGGAGCTGCTTGTGCGTAAAATAGTATCCCCTCAGAGTTTGTTCAAGTCCACAAACCTCTGTCTGTGACGGAGCCCCTCAGACATGGCTCCTCTAGTCACTAGCAGATTCCGACAGTGGTTGCTTTCGGAATCGCTTCCAACATAAAGCTCCTTAACGGAAACACGTCTTCTGGACTCTCTGCGTGACAGTTTCCGGCGAGGAGTGGGTGTTCCTACAGGAGGTCCTGAAACCTCCCCACTGTTTTCGCTGGAAGTGTCTCTGAGCCATCCCTCCAGCTCACTTTCCCTCAGCTCAGCTCCTCTCCCCTACTGGTTCCCTCTTCAGCTGCTGAGTCTCTCCCAACCTGTGTGAGCCCTTTCACCACCCTTCCTTCCGATGGCAGTTCCCTGACATATTGCTATTTGATTTTTATTTATTTTTTGCACACCCTGGCATTCACGTTTCGGATGAAGGCAGAATTGAGATATATTAAGAATAAACAAATACATACATAATTCTAAAATAAATTCTAACTCTTAACAACAATACATAAATAAACAACTTCAAACAAAACAGCGGAGTCTGTATTGGGAATTCTGCCCCAAATGTTTTCTTCTTCTTTTGTTATTCAACTCTTTTTTCTTTTTTTTCCTTTTCTTTTTTGACACACATATCTATAAAGGATAGATTAAGGGGCAAACTATAAAATTATCCTGACTAATGATGCACATGTCTCATTTGTAATAGTGCAGGTTTCCTGTGAAATATTTAATTTCAACAGCTCTTGACTCAACCACTTCAATATCATTTTCCCTCTGTCAAAGCAGAGTGTAAAGCTATAGCATGCATTTGGTGGTATCCCATTTCCCCTACAATAATCAAGAGTGTTAATCCATCTTAACCTAAAATTGTCCTGCCTGCTTTTGTCCTCCAAATCTAATAAAAAGAGTTAGTTGGCTATTGAAGCATAATCCCTATTGAAGCATGAACTATGTGTTCAATGAGGTTTACTCTTGGGGACCTATGCCAAGGATTGCAGCCTATGGGTCCCATCAGCGTAGCCTTTGCCTGAAATGAGTCTTCTTAAACTTCCCCACAATAAGCAAAAGAAGCTGTATTTACCCCCTGCTGCAGTTCCAGCGATGGACAGGCCACAGAGCAGAACTCCAAACAGCCAACTCTTGCCAGAAGCTGACATGTTCTTCCCTGCCTGGGAGAGTTTGTTGCCTTGCTTTGAAAAGCACAAAGGTCTCCAAGGGGGAGGAGGAAGTGCCAGCTAAGGGTGTGTGGTGAAAGGAGCACCAAACATGAAGGGGGAAAGGGCCCAACTAAGGGCTGAAAATTGAACTGCCTTTCCATTACGCCCTAGGGCAAAATAAATCAAACAAACAAAAAACCCGCCTGTTCGGAAGCTGTCCAACTGGGTCTTATCAATGCAGCCTAAACGGAGCACTTCCAACATCTGACACAGGGAAACAGAATTCCTCACTGCAAGAGGGAGCGGTCCTGGCAACTCTCAAAGAGGCCGTGTTGAAACTCACCTCTCTGCAGAAATGGCCTGGACCCAGGAGCAACACTGGGCTGGTTCGTTGCAAACACTCCCTTCACAGGCAAGGCTCCCAGCGAGCTCCCGGCTCTCCAGGACTGCACTGACTTTCTAGATCCATTTCAGCTGAGCTTTAGGCTTGGTTTTAAGACAGAAATTATTTGGGCCACATTGTCCAGCTGGTTGGGTTTTATCTGGATTCTTCCCATGCCACCCAGCGCCTGTTCATGCCTTTAGCTAGCACGGATTCCCAGCTTTATACAGTGGTACCTCAGGTTACAGATGCTTCAGGTTACAGACACTTCAGGTTACAGACTCCGTTAACCCAGAAATAGTACCTCGGGTTAAGAACTTTTCTTCAGGACGAGAACAGAAATTGCACAGTGGCAGCAGTGGGAGGCCCCATTAGCTAAAGTGGTACCTCAGGTTAAGAACAGTTTCAGGTTAAGAACGGACCTCCGGAATGAATTAAGTTCTTAACCCAAGCTACCACTGTATAGATATATGCAGGTTTTTAGCACTATCCTTCCAGGCAGCTGCAATCATAGGCATAGGAAGTCCCCAGGGTCTGAAATGGATCTGTGACTATATATCTGTGACTGTTGTGTCTTCATAATTGTAATAGAAGTAGTAGTAATTGCTTTCACTGTAGTGGAACAATGCCACCCAACAAATTTGTTAATTTCATCTGGACCTGCAATGTACAGCTGTTCTGTTGCTCTTTCCCTTACAGGTGGCCCTGTGCCCAGCTGAGGCTGGCAGTCAGGCTGCTGGGCTGGTTTGTAGTCCATAGGAGGAAGGACTCCAGAGGGTTGCGAATGCCTTTTCTTCTCTGCTCTGCACTCAACCAACAAAAGTACATGCCCCTCCTTGGCCATTCATATATTTTTTTTAAATGATATTTATTCCAAATTTAAAATTACAGGAAAAAAAAGAAAAACCATACGGAATACAAAGAAAACTTTAACCATAACAAAGCAAAAAATAAACAAATAAAAAGAACAGTAAGATAGGATAAAAAAGAAAACTTAACAAAAAATATAAAAATGCATTAAGTTAAAAATAAAACAAAAGCAGGTTAAACCTTTACATAACCTTTTCCCTTGACTTATTTCCATGACCTCCTCTCACCTCCCAATTTTGTATTCTAGTTCAAATCGTGTTTCCAGCAAATCCCTCTAACCTTATTTTCATTTACGTATTTTAAAATTAAAATAGTGTAATTAAACCTCCTCTATTTCATCAAATTCATCAACTCATTTTTGCTTATTCCATTATATCGTATCTACCCAAACGACCTAATATTCTTTTTCCAACCTCCTTCTAACATTCTTTTATATTGCAGTACTTTTGAAGATATATTTTGAATTTTTTCCAATCTTCTTCCATCGACCCTTCTCCCTGGTCTCGAATTCTGCCGGTCATCTCAGCCAGTTCCATGTAGTCCATCACTTTCATCTGCCATTCTTCTCGGGTGGGCAATTCTTGTGTCTTCCAGTACTTCCCGATGAGTATTCTTGCTGCTGTTGTAGCATACATAAAGAAAGTTCTATCCTCCCTTCGCACCAATTGGCCGACCATGCCCAGAAGAAAGGCCTCTGGTTTCTTCAGAAAGGTATATTTAAATACCTTTTTCATTTCATTATATATCATTTCCCAGAAAGCCTTAATCCTTGGGCATGTCCACCAAAGGTGAAAAAATGTACCCTCCGTCTCTTTACATTTCCAACATTTACTATCTGGCAAATGATAGATTTTTGCTAGCTTGACTGGGGTTAAGTACCACCTGTAAATCATTTTCATTATATTTTCTCTTAAGGCATTACAAGCCGTAAATTTCATACCTGTGGTCCATAACTGTTCCCAGTCAGCAAACATAATGTTATGTCCAAAATCTTGTGCCCATTTAATCATAACAGATTTAACCGTTTCATCCTGTGTGTTCCATTTCAACAGCAAGTTATACATTCTTGATAAATTCTTAGTTTTAGGATCTAACAATTCTGTTTCCAATTTTGATCTTTCCACCTGGAAGCCAATTTTCCTGTCCAATTTAAATGCCTCCATTATCTGAAAATAATGAAGCCAGTCTCGCACTTTGTTTTTTAGTTTTTCAAAACTCTGCAATTTCAGTCTATCTCCATCTTGTTCCAAAATTTCCCAATATTTTGGCCAATTGACCTCCATATTGAGCTTTTTCAAGGCTTTCGCTTCCATTGGTGACAGCCACCTTGGGGTTTTGTTTTCTAACAAATCCTTATATCTTATCCAAACATTAAACAGCGCTTTCCTGACAATATGGTTTTTAAATGCTTTATGTGCTTTGACCTTATCGTACCATAAATATGCATGCCATCCAAATACATTGTTAAAACCTTCTAAGTCCAAAATGTCAGTGTTTTCAAGAAGTAGCCATTCTTTCAAAACCCCCCCCCCCCCGCAATGCAGGAATCTTTCACCCAACATGGGGCTCAAACTCACAACCCTGAGATTAAGAGTCTCATGCTCTACCAAGTGAGATATCTCTCAGTTTCTTATTATCATTTCTTCACAACCTCCACATCTAAGTGGCAGCCCTTATTTTACACCCACTAAATCTGGATTTTCCCAATCCACAGGTACTCTGAGAAGGGAATACCTTCTCAGGTATTGTATTTGGATTGTATTTTTTTTTGTACTGTGTAACTGTGCTCTCTGTTTGCTTTATATGATGCTGCCTTTATACAGGCTCCAAGGTTAAGAACTGCAGATTACAGATTGAATTTGAGCTGCCTGTCCACAGGTCAGAGTTTGCAACGAGCCCCCACCCCATTTAGATTCCTATCCAACCTGCCAAGCTTTGGATTTCTTCACTTGGTGTTTGAAAAGGGGGGAGGAAATCATGAAGGACACTTGTCCCACCCTCATGGGCTAGGCATGAACATCTCCCTTCTGTGACTTCCTGCCCCATTTATATTTTTCATCTAAAACCCAACAGCGAGGAAGTCAGCTTGTCAAAGTGGGCACAATCTTAGAAAAGGTGAAATGCCTCTCCTAAAATAATGCCAACTGCCTGTGCTTGTTTGCCAAGTATTTGCGTGAGACGTTTTTTAAGATCAGTGACCTAAGCTGACTAATCAACAAGGCGGTGCAGCCATGCACAGGATTCTTAAACTGCACTGGGGCATAAACGCATTACTCTTCAAATCATTGGCAGGATTTCCTAATTGTTGATGTGAATCACCTGGCATTTCTGCTGTATAAATAGTATCTCATAATAGCTAAGATTTTCGGCGTTAGAACATAGGTTGAACAAATGCATTTTTCAGACTGAAATAATTCTTGTTGGAAAGTGTTTATTCTCAAAACAAACAAAAATAAGCTGGGGCAATTTGGCCACTGGTTACAGTTCCCCATGTTTTTCCTTTCCTTCAGCCATTTTCTTCATTTTTCAGGCAGTGTCTTTAACCAGAAGTCCACCTTGTTCTTCCTCAGCTTCTCTGCTTTCCTTTGCTCCAGGTTTAATTCCAAATATTCTTCATTCAGACCATACTGAGGCCATTCCACCAAACCTTTGCCATTTGGATTCCTGCAAAAGACAGAGCCGAGAATTCAGTTCCTATTCAGCATTTTGGTTTTGTACTTTTTGGCATGTACGTAAAGCCACTGAGTGGGGCCCATACAGCATCTCGGAGCGTATCGCCATCCGTACGCTGACGGCACGCATCTCTCTTTCTGCCGCTGAGATGGTTGGTGTGCTGAACTGGTGCCTGGTCATGGTGACGGACTGGATGAGGCTCAATCCGAAACAACGAGACGCTGTTAGTGGGTGGTTCCTTGGTAATCTATCCTCTAGCAACCTCTGTTTTCGATTACAACAATGCACTATACATGAGGCTGCCTTTCAAGACAGCTCAAAAACTGCAGCTGGTGTAGGATGTGGCAGCACGACTGATGAGGGAAATGAAGTGGTCTGAGCCCATCATTGGTTCTGGCATAGGCGCACTGGCTATTTGTTTCCGGGACCAATTCCAAGTCTTAGTTTAACCTGGAAAGCCTTATGTGGCTCAAGGCCCTAAAGCAGGGGTCGGCAACCTAAGGCCCATGGGCCACAAGCGGCCCACGGGGTGGTTTTACCAGCCCACGAGCCACCCCCGAACCGAGCCGCCTGCAGGGCAAGCCCCCGCGCACTGCGCTAAACCAGTGCGGGGACTCGCTTTCACAGCGCTGGAAATTGTGTCTGCGCATGCACAGATGCTGGAAATTACACCTGCGCAGACGCCGAAAATCACGCACCTGTGATCTGGCCCACAGAGGGGCTCTGTGGCAATGAACCAGCCGAGGCAAGGTAAGCCTTGCTGACCCCTGCCCTAAAGCCTCTCCTCTTAAACATGGGTAGACCTTGTGCTCATTGTTTGAGGCCCTTCGCTGGGTCTCCCCTCCAAGATAGGTCTAGAAGGTGGTGACAAGGGAGAGGGCCATTTTGGCTGCAGCCTCCCCAGTGAGGCCTTCCTGGTGCTGACATTTATTTACATCCTTTCAGCATCAGGTCAGAACGTGCGTCTTCTCCCAGGCATTCGAGAGAATAGGATTACCAGGATTATTGATGCTTCTGTATTACAATTTTGCTGTTATTGCGGTTTATTGTTAAACTTGATTGTTGGTGTCCTTGTATTTGTAAGTCACCTACAGATGCTTTATGATAGATATCAAATAATAGCAATTATTAATAACAATGCAAATATTTCAACCACTGAGGCATAGTGTTTTGAAATAGCCAAGAATCTTACCCATTTCGGGCAAAGTTGCTCCAGTATTTCATCATTTTTCTGCTGAGCTCTTTCTCGGCCTCTGTCGCTTTATGTGAGAAGTACAGGGGGAAGAATGTATTAGTCATGTAGCATGTAGTAATTCATGTAGAATTTATGGTATTGACTATCAGTAGAGCTTTAAAGAGGTGTTTCATTGTTATCATTTGCTTAAAATTTGTTTTGCTTCCTCATCTGTTTATGGTTTTTGTTTCCTATCAGACATAAACTTCTACCTTTCAGATAAATTCCCAGAGCGGCTTAGTAAAGATATCAAGCACTGGGAGCTGTAGTTTGCATGCCACAGAGTTGCAACTCCCAGCACCCTTAAACTACAGTTCCCATATTTTTTTTTTGTTTGGGGGGACGGACAGTCTGGCAAATATTGAAATTCCTTGGGCATATTTAAACAGCAGCCTGTGATTTGCTAAAGCTGGTTAATGATTAAATTAATCCTTGATAATGTTGTTATTCAGCCCGCTTCTCCAAATGGGGAGAAGTTCCAGGTCAGCTCCACTCACCCAAGTTTGGTTGCCTTTGGAAGGAGGTCGCTGAGGCCATTTCATAATATTAGAGTTTCTTTACAGATCTATACAGGTTAAGCATAGCTGGAGGCAGCAGTTTAAACACCCCAGAAGCAAAACCCACATCAGACTTCCAGAGTGAGGCAAACCGCCAAAAGGTACATTCCAGAGCTGCAAGACTCTGCCCCTTCCTGCCCACTTATCCTGAGCTAGAAGCGGGAAAAGCCATGTGTCTCCATGATGCCCAGTTCACATGCGCTCACACGGGGCAAGACACAAAGAACAAATGGAGCCCACTTAGCTCACCCAGCCAGCCCTCGTCACTGCTGGAGCAACACCAGTCCCTAGTGGCATGCCTGTTGTGTCCTCACACTGCACTCCCAGAATGGCTTTGCAAGGCTCGAATCCGGGGAGGGCAGCATAAGAAAGGCACACCAGCCATGCTCCCTTCGACCCCGGCCTCACCAGCAAAAGTGTGGCTGGGAACGAAGGGTGCATGGTTGTTGCTCCCTTCTCACGCCGCCCTCCCCAAGTGGCTTTGCAAGGCTGGGATATATCAGATCCTAGTCTCACAAAGCAGTGCCAGCCTGGCTCAGGGAGGGGCAGGAGCAGTGCTTGCCCCACCCTGAAAAATGAACCCAGGGCGATTGCAGCCCCCCCTACGCTATGCCACCTACGCCTTCAGAAGACTTAAGGAAGATCCAGCTATTGAGGCAATAATCTCCATTACAAAAGAAGCCAGTCTTGCCCAGCCTTAAGAAATCCTTCTGACCTTATTGACTTTCTCCTGTGCAACTGCACCTTTCCCTGCCTTATAAAAGCAAAGCAGAAGAAAACATCAATAAGATTCTTACCCATCAAAGCGGCTGACTCACTGCCTAAGAATGGTACCCCAAATACAAAGGCAAGTTCATCACCATGATCTGCCTTCACAAAATCTGGCTTTGCGTGTTTTAATGCACTGGGCCGGTGCTGGAATTCATAAAGGTAGACAGGAGCTCCAGAATCTGAAATAAAAAGTGGGTGGGGGAGGGGGGAGAGAGAGAGATCAGTGTTTGCAGTGATTACTGGGACACCATACATTACGATGGTTGTGATCCACAGAGCACATATGATCACAGTCATGAGCATGCACAATGCATTTGTTAATATCATGTGTTCACCACATACCGCATCACAGGGACACATGTCTTAGTGGCAGCTATAATTTGGACTCCTATAGCAACTGGCTCAGAATGCCTGGGCAGCTAGTCACTGCCAGCTACTGGGAGCAAGACACACTGTCTAGAAGTCGTCTCTGGGCACAAGTCAAAAAGTTCATTATGACAGTACATGACTTGGGACCAGGATATCCAAAAGATTGCTCTCATACAAGTCTGCTTGAGTGTTGAGATCAGGGACAGAGGAGGAGAGAGAGGGAGCTTCTGTCTGTGCCACAAATACCTGAAGAAGTGTATTTGGCAGAAATTTCAAGAAAGGGGCTTTTCAGTGACCGCTCCTGGACTTTCGATATCTTTGCCAAAGGAAGCCCACACAGCCCATTCTCTGATGACCTTCTATCAGCAAGCAAAGCTAGGGTGAAATGTTGGACCTAGAACCTGCGAGACCTGGGTTCAAATCCCCACTTGGCCATGCAGCTAACTGCGTAACCTTGGCTAGTCATTGCCTCTCAGCCTAAACTACAGCAAAAAGGTTGTTGTATAGGGATTAAATGAGGATGCTACCTTGAGCTCCTTGCAGAAAAAAAGAGAGTAGAATATAAATGCAGTAAATAAATTGGGGGGGGGGGAGGGGGAATCAGACAGGGTTATGGTCTCCAAAGTTTACTTACAATATCAACTGTAAATATGGTGGCATTAGTTTCATGCAGTACTTTTTTCTGGGTGGACACAGGGGGACGCATACCCCCAAAACATTTTGTGAATCTTTGTACTTTAGCCCATTTACTGTATTTATTTTCCCCGATTTGAACTATAAAATGGTGCTTTTCTTGAGTCAGAATGAGAGCACCCCCTAAACATATTTTTAGAAGAAAAACACTGGTTTCATGGAAGACATTTTATCTGTGTGGGTCTAATGGTTTTGAATGTTATTTTGTATTTCACTTCGTACTTTGATGTGGTTCCACTGGGTGGAAAAGTGGGGTTAGAAAGTGATCTATCATAAATAAAATGCATACTCCACCTGGCATAGGATCAGAGGACGGATTGTGGGGAGAGCAAAAGGGTGAGGCAGGCTGAACCCACCCCCCTGGACCAGCGGCATCTTCCCTCCCCCTCCCCCCAAGTATTTTTTTCTCATCCGGGTTGGGTTGCAAGACTAGAACCCAGCACCTCTTGACAATCATGGAGCCTCTAGAAATTTCCCCAATGCAAGAGCTTCTAATGAGATCTTATGATGAAGGTTGGTATATAAATCTAATAAATAAAATAGATAAATAACGGTTTGCTGTGGTCATTCCGTTATTTCAAAAGTGAAATCACCTCTGTGATATCTAGCTATCTCAACAGCAGGAGCAACAAAGACCATATCTCCCATCATGTCCAGAAAGCGATCTCGTAACTTGACACGGTCCTTGGTGTCTCCCAAGTATTCATCCAGTGCCATCTGCAGAGGCTCAGGTGATAAATTCTGCAAGGAAAGGAGGAAGCAGGCACATTAGAGAAGGCCATGGGAACCACTGCCCCTCCTGCGACATCCATTGCCCAGCAAATGCCGCCAGGGAAATGGGTGCGGCAGCTGGGCTCTTCCAGGAAACAACAGCGACAACACATGACAAGGAGAGGAAACCTCTGGCTTGTGGGCCACTCATAGCCCTCAAAGCTTTGGGATCCTACACCCACACATCTGCTTCCTGCCCCCAAACATGGCAATTAGGGTTAGAGGAAAATAGGTTTTCCCCCCTCCCCAAGGCTAATTTATCATGCAAGGAGAGAGGAATTGGAATGGGCTGGGGAGGAGCTGGGAAGAAAACAACCCTCTCCTCAATTGCACCTTTGCACAACAGGGTTAGTGAAAGCATCCCACTCATGTGAATGGGAACAATTTCAGGGATGTGGGAGGAGAAAAGGGGAGAGGCAAAAGAAAGGCAGCTTTAAATGTCTGTGTCAAGGGTGTGTGTAGGTGTGAATGGATGGATTTGTGGAGGGGTGTAAATGATGCACCCCTGACAGGGAGGGAAGGGGTGGGGAACTAGTGATGAAGACTTAATCCCACCTCCCTGGTTTCCATAAAAGCAGGGAAGGGGCCAGAGACCTCTACCAAAACTTTGAGGGGATCGACCTGTTGGACACCCCTGCTTTAAGACATGTAAAGTGGCAGCAGAGATGCCTGTTTGCAAAAGAAAGCAAAGGGGCCTCTGGGTTTTCCTCCACTGCCACCAGCTGCTTGTGGGTGGGTCTCACACTCTGCAAAGGTGCGGAGGGTCCCCAACCCCCAGCCACCACACCCAGAGTTTTTGTTCTTGTTTCTGTAACTGGCACCTGATGTTGTGGATCATTTGATCCTAGATGCATGTTTAATCCCTGCTTTAAAGGCTGCAAAAATGAAACCACAAAGGGCTGGAAGGGAAAGGCCTTTGGAAGGGGCCGGCCCTGTTTTGCAGGTGTTTTTTCTGCCCCTCTTTATGTTATCTCCCCTTTCCCATACACACTGGAGCTTGTAGAAAGCTCAGTAAGTAGGGCTCGTTGGCTTCTCTCTTACCATGGAGGCGGTTATCCGCTGAAACAATGCAATGATGGTCTCCTTATCCATGCCTTCAGTTATGCCGGAGATGTTCATTGCCTGTGGAATTAAATAGAGACTTCACATTCAATATCATCCAAGGAATATGGAACCTGGCCTTCACTCCTTTTACCTGAGTTTGTAAAGGCACAAAAGACATGGTAAATCCATAAAGAGGATGAGGAAGAAGGGAAGGAGGGGCAGGGAATTTCAGCAAACATCATTTGCTTTCAAAATATTATTCAAAAGCACCAGACTCTATTGCAGCCACACATCAGGGTACAAAAATAAATTGTGAGCAACTTACCGCAGGAACAACCCATCCGTATTCGTGATTATTCACACCTAATAGATATGGGACAGTGTTGAGTTCCTTTGAGGCCAGTAGTTCCTCAGGTGCCTTTCGAATGAAGTCTCCATCAACTACTGCGGGGATAATCCCAAATCCCTGTTCGTTTTTAAAGAAAAGTTATCTTTAATGTGTATTGGATCCCTAGAAACAACTGCAAAAGTTATGTATAACAAGAATGAAGCAAAACTGGACAATTCCAAAAGCAGGGACATAGGAAGCTGCCTTATTACAAGCCAGACCACATTTAGCTCAATATTATCTCCACTGACTGGTAGCCACGCTCCAAGGTTTTGGGCACGGGCCTTTCCCACTCCAACCTGGAGATGCTGGGATTAAATCTAGAAACTTCCACATGCAAGCCAGATTCTCTCCCACTAAACTGTAGCCTTTCCCCAAAGTGTTAATATGCTTGAAACCCGACCAAGAAGGATTTGGAATGAGAAAAATACATGTGTGTTTGTATGAGGCAAAATGACGAATCGCCAAACAGAAAGACCCTGGAGAGGCATGGGCTTAGTCCAAACAAACCTTTTGGCATGTGTGCATGTTGTCCCATTGGATAACAATGCAAACTCCCTCATGTTTAAATCTTTTCATCTAGGAAGATTCCAACAGTTTGTGGCCCACGTACCTCCCGACCCAAATAAACAAAGGAGAGCAAAAAAAGAGCGGAAGAGCATCACATTATGTGGATGTCGTTGAAGTTTTCAGACTCACCAGGGTCAAGTTGGTATTCAGGGTTCTGAGTTCTTCTTCTGTTTTGCTCCTCAAGCAATGCACCAGCGCAGAACTGCTGGCCTCACAGCCCGAGGCTTTTGCAATTTTATTTGAGAACTTTTGATGGAGGAGGGGGGAATAAAATAATAATACAGATTAGAAGAGGAGAAGGAGGAGGAGTTTGGATTTGATATCCTGCTTTATCAATACCCTAAGGAGTCTCAAAGTGGCTAACATTCTCCTTTCCCTTCCCCCCCACAACAAACACTCTGTGAGGTGAGTGGGGCTGAGAGACTTCAGAGAAGTGTGACTGGCCCAAGGTCACCCAGCAGCTGCATGTGGAGGAGCAGAGACACGAACCTGCTTCACCAGATTACGAGTCCACTGCTCTTAACCACTACACCACACAGCAATTGGCACTGCATTGATGGTGAACAATCACAACAGCCTGACATTTCCATGGGCTTGTTTGAAGCAGAGCTTGAGGCTGTCACTCGTCTCAGGGTGGTTGTCATCCTGAAACAAGGACCCCTGTCTTCATGGACAAGGAATTTCAACATCTTTTAAGCATCCATGATAGGCCACAGGGCCAGTCACACACACACACCCCAAAACCGGGCAACGGGCTGTTGAAACAAAGCATGGCACGATGACATCTTTGCTTTTAAATCCCCACCCTCACTTACAGTATTCTTCTTATTTCTTGTCTATAATTTCCTGTTTATAACCCACCCTTCCTCTCCAAAGGGCCAGGGTGGCTCAATAATGAAACTGCATAACAGCATTTTTTAATGCATTTCATTTCTCCCCTGCTTTCATCCCAAGGACCACCAATTCAAAACAACAGTAAAACTTACTGTAAGCAGCAGTTAAAACCAGCAGTGTAAACCTTTTTGGTCAGAAGCTTGCATGATTTTTTTTTTAAAGAAAAGGTGTTAACATGTTTCCTGAAAGCAGATAAAGTCATGTGTGGAGGAGGGCTGCCGGATTTCATGGGGGGAGTTACATAACCGGGGGAAGGCTGCCCTCATAATGCCCCATATCTGATTCCTGTTCTTACTGATAGGACCATGAGTTGGACGTTTCCCAAAATTGCAATTTTTGTGTTATTAATTTTAGCCCTAATGTTAGATATTGTGCTGAGTGATGAGGAGTGTAGGAGTGCAAATATCCAGGGTGTGGGGTCAGGTGGGATTACTATGAGGAATTATAAAATATGCATCAAGCCATTGTGTCCACGATGAATGCATTGTGTTGACTGGGTTTAATTCATTGACAATAATTTCTGTCCAAATCCCACAACCCTCTGCATCTCTGGCCATTTTCTCTGCTGTCCATTTCTCTTGCTTGACAAGTGACATACGTAGCCCAGCTGCCAGTTGCTTAGCCAGGCATGCATCCTGGGCCATCAAAGATAGTGGGCAAGCTTCTTTGATGTAGCTTTTCTGATATGTTAATCTTAGGATGTTAATCTTAGGGCCAGGAAACAGGTCTCACATAAAAGTGATAATGATCGCTGTCCTCCTGGCCATCCTTATTATCATGTGTATTGATTGTTTATGACCTCCGGGGTTGCTGAATGCACTCCTTTGTAGTTTTCATTTATTAACCCCAAAAGTATGCATGCTTAACTAGTGTTTATAGTTTAACTTTGTCCCCACGTGGGGTTTATTGAAATGCTCAGAAGAAATCTGATTGGTTTTTACAAACACTCTGTAAAAAGTTCTTTTGTGAATAAAATGACCTGGGCCAGGGGGTGGACAGAGAGATTATTATACACACCCTTCCCAGAGTCTTGCTGGTTCAAGCCTCTGTGTGTATCCTTATTAATCAGAGTTCAATCCTTCCTTTACTTTGAGAACACCTCAGAGGAGAATCTCCTCCAGTTCCCTAGACGCAGAAGAGACCAGGTTCTTTCCAATTAACTGCACACATCTTTTTGAATGTGATTGTATTGACCAAACCCTTGGCAAGCTAGTTTCAGAGCCTCTTGGGTTGATAAAGCAGGACGTAAGAAAGAAAGCTGCTGGAGTGTGCACACAAACACACACAGGCTGGATCTACATTGATCTTTTAAACATTATTAGGACAGCATTAGATGTATCGTTCTATAATGTTTAACATGCAGTTTCCTTATTGCAGGTGGCTTGCTGCTCTACAGCATCTTCTAGTGTCACATTTTAATAATGTACCATTAACGTTATACAGTCATACCTCGGGTTGAAGTAGCTCCGGGATAAGAATTTTCGGGTTGCGTGTTGCGGCGACCCGGAAGTAACGGAGCGTGTTACTTCCGGGTTTCGCCGCTCGTGCATGCGCTGACGGTCAAAATGACGTCACGTGCATGCGCAGGTTGCATTTGCTTCTGGATGCAAACAGAGCTCCGGAATGGATCCCGTTCGCATCCAGAGGTACCACTGTACTGTAAATCACAGTTCCATGTTCCCTCCCAGCAAATTATTGCAGGCTTTCCTTAGGCATCTGATTGGCCATTGTGAAAACAGGATGCTGGACTAGATGGGGCCCCCTTGGCTACAGAGCTCTGCTCATGCTCAGAGGCTGTCTCTCTTCCATCTTTTTGAAGGCTTTGATTCACCCCTTATATCAGTCTGCTTTGATTAATATCTGAGAGATGCTTAAGCTGCAATCCTCAAACTT
Source organism: Podarcis lilfordi (assembly GCA_947686815.1). NCBI lineage: Eukaryota > Metazoa > Chordata > Lepidosauria > Squamata > Lacertidae > Podarcis > Podarcis lilfordi. The sequence goes on along the minus strand of CANTUW010000176.1, from coordinate 6,361 downwards.
TCATTCCCTGGAACAGTCCAAAGCACTTTGGGAACCAGACTATTGCTCTTAAGGGTATTGTCTCCCTGCACAACAACAACAGACTCACTTGAGCAAGGACTTCTGGGCGGCTAGTGATGAGGCCTGGAAGCTGAGTGACTCCGCTCTCAGAGATGGCCCTGTGGAACAAGCCCTTGGACAAGGGGGACAGAAGCTGCAGCAGAGGAAGAAGGAGGGCAGGTGAGAGACACAAAACAAGGCATTCAAAATCAAAGGTGTTTTTTAATATGGCATTGACTGTATTTATTTTCAATATTTACATACTGTCCCCAAACTAAAGTTTTCTGTGCAGTTCAAAAGTAATAATTAAATACATAAATACTTTTTTTAAAATTCGGGAGCAAAATCCAAGGCTTTCACCATCTCAAGTGGAGTGGTTTGGAGTCACATTTTTCAAAACTTACTGGATTATCCCTGGATCAGGGCAATCTAAATTCCCAGGTTATCAGCAGGAGAGCAGCTGTTTGAGGGGGATGTCTTGTGTAGGGCATTACAGTCATACTTTGGAAGTAGAACGGAATCCGTTCCAGAAGTCCCTTTGACTTCCAAAACGTACAAAAACCAAAGCGTGGAAGCTCCTGCAGCCAATCGGAAGCCGCGCTGGACGTTTGGCTTCCAAAAATAGTTCGCAAACCAGGACAGTCACTTCTCGGTTTGCAGTTTTCAGGAGCCAAAACGTTCGAGAACTAAGCTGTTCAAAAACCAAGGTACGGCTGTACTTAAATGGGAGTGCAAACAGCTTCAAACGCACATTAAGCTCAGGTGTGAACAATCCTTGCATTATCTCAGTGGAAAGCTGGCTGTGCTGGGTGTAATGGGTGTGCATTTTACCTTTACTCACTGCTTTGGATGCAAGCTACAACCTTGTTTTGGTTTTCCAAAGCTTCAGGTGTCACCACTCTCCTCTCTCCATGCAAGTCAATGGAGACAGTACTGTCTCCATTGGCTGATAAGTGGAAAATAAAGCCTTGCAAGCCCTAAATAGAATCTATTCTCCCAAAGGTGGATGTGGGCTCCCCCCCACCAGCACTGTCTCCATGGCACAGGTGGCTCTGAAGGCAGCTCTCAAATGTCCAGTGAAGTTCCTGAGCTGAGCAGGTCCAGAGTTTCAGAGGCAACCTGCTTTGCTTCAGACTATTTTGTGGAAGACGTAACATTTCTTGCAAAGGCAGCTGCTGTGTCTGAGTACTAGAGCTGAACGGCCCTTACAGTCCTTCCACACAAATACCCTTGTCTCCCCCAAACTATCTTAGTTTTGCCAGTAGTGTCCTTTAATACGGAGGAAGCACTTTGTTGTTGGTCTTGTTAAACCAGAAATCCTTGGAGATCTACATCATAAAAGTGATTTACAACTGGATCCAGATCTTTCTTCTGCCCACCTCCCAGCCCCAGTTTAGAGATCTCTGGCAGAGTCCTCAGAGCCTTTGCGATCTCCATATTTAGTGGATCCCTACCTGAGCACCAACACTAAATGCTCCTGCAGACTCTCCAAATATGGTCACAGAATTGGGATCTCCTCCAAAATGTGCAATGTTCTCCTGAACCCACTGGAGAGCAGCTACTTGATCCAGCAATCCCCAGTTTCCACGGGCATCACTGCTACCAGTGCTAAAAGAAAGGCAATAGTCAAGCGATGGAGAAACTACTAGATGGTTAACATGCATCCCCCACCCACAAAATGATCTATCTCTGCTCTGCAAGGAGATAAGCTGAAGGTTTGACCTGAGAAGCGAGCAGTCTTCTGCCTCAGCACCACCACTCTGAAATGGGCAACAGCTGCCAGGTAGCGCAAAGTGAGTATTTCCTCCAGGATCCTTCTTATTTCAGCCATTCATGTGTCTCCTCTGTCCCCCCATTTTTCCTTCCATTCAGCCCTTCTTTCAGGACCCTATTGCTTGGGACTTCCAGCTTCTTAACTTCGCAGGCTGTTTTCACTATTATATGCCTTTTCTTCCACATTTCCTCTAATATGTGTTTCCACATGCATTTTCTGGTTGGATAACTGTATCACAAAATTTGGAGAAATACTAATTTCAAAGGGTTGCAGGTCTTTTGGTTGTGTCTTATTTTGCGTGGTGCAAATCAGGAAGATGCAGTGATGAAGCAAGTTGAATTCCCCTCCTCTTCCCTTTTCTTTGCACCTCCTTTCCTCTCCTTGCAAAGCTTTTTATTTATTACTCCTAGCAAGAGAAGCAAGAGAAGCAAAGGCATCTCTAATCTTCACCAAAGAGATTGCATGTGCCCTGTGTACCTTTAAGTTAGTGCGGCTTTTCAAGTGTTAGAAACTATCTCACCTGAAGAATCCTGGGAGACCCAGCCTGTACTGAATCGCAACAACTACCACCTTTTCATAAGCAGCCAAGGCTGATCCATCATTCATAAAAGCTCCACCTAATATCAGAGCCCCTCCGTGAATCCAGACCATGACCTGGGAAAATACACAAAATAAAAGGAACTCGTTATAACAGCAACATTCCTGGCACAGATGAACTTGGTGTTAATGGAGCAACAGGGCCAGCACTAAAAGAGCTTTCAAGAGAAGTTGGGTGCTCTGCACCAGGAGCCAGTGGAGCAGCTGAAAGGCAGAATCCATGCCATTGCAGCAATAAAACCGCTACCACATTTGCAAAGCTCCTAAGCAGGTTCCAGTATGGTTTCAGATTGGATGGGGAATCGGACTCTACGAGGGGTTGGGGTGAACCCAGAATCCCAGCTGCAGAGCATCCAGAGTGGCTGAGGAGATCCAGGGAGTGGATGGGCAGCTGAAGGGCTTGGACTGTGAAGAGACGCCAGTCAAAAGCTGAGGAAAAGGAGGGGAAATGTCTCAGAGAAGAGTGAACTACAGGCTGAAGGTAAAGAGTTGCTGCTCATTGTTTTCTTCACTCCAGCTGTGGAAAGGAAGGTAAAAGAAGCATGTGTGCATGTGTGAGTGGAGCATGGGCAATTAAAGGGGGGGGGGAGCAACAGCCCCATAACATTGTGGTTTGCTGTTTCTGTCCTCTGCCCTGCTGGCCTCAAGAGCAACTGCTTCTGATCCTGCACTACTTCTGGTTGCACATTTGCAGGCAGCATGAGGCGATACTCGTAAGGAAGGCTTTGTTTGCTTACAGGCAATTTGGCCTTGGTGTCTGGGGTAAAAACATTCAGGTAAAGACAATCTTCGGCCACTGCTAAGTCGGGAAGCGTCATATTCAGCATCTTGCTAAAGTCAGCCACCCATCCCAAGTCTTGCAGGCACCTTTGGAACAGATGAGAAGAAAGAAAAGGATGTGAAAGGACGGTCAGGCTAAGGAGAGGGGAGCTCTTATCTGTCACGCTCATGGTTGGGGTGTGTGTGAGATATTTAAACAGCTTTTACCACCACCTGCCTTCTCGGGAACACAGAGATATATAGCCAATGTGTGCCTGGCAGGGGCTCCAACTTAGAATTCAAGCTGCAATTCACAGGATTACTCGGGAGAAACCAAATTGTTGTAGACCAGAATACATTTGCATGCAGGACAGAAGTTTATGGACCTGCTTGTCTCCAGTAGCCACTGCTCCTGTGTGTGTTTCCCACTGACTCATCGCTTGACAAGAGCCTTGCCTGCTCTGCTCCTCATTAACCAGAAAAGAGGCCCTGGGGCATTCAATGTGGTCAGACTGGAAAAGCTGGAACTGCAGTTCTTTTGCACAGAAGCTCCTCTGTCGCCTGCTGCCTTAAAGATGGACATGTTTGCTCAGCAGCCCAGCCCCTGCTCTCAGTTCCATGGGTGGTGGTGATAGGGGAAACACCCCCTAAGCAGCACTGCTGATGCCTAGAAGCAAACTGTGTGGACTGCCCAATTTGCGCTGCTCCCACAATCACCCCCACCACCTGAAAGGAGGGCAGGTGAACAACACGGAGTAAAACCTCCTTATCCCTCAGCTCCAGAGGCTGGCGGTTCCTTGGGGAAATTGGGTGCCCTCTGAATGCTGGATTAAACAGGTGCAAAGTCCCTTTGGCTTGGAAGACAGATACTGCCCCAGCCCTTGGAATGGAGCCATGAGGAGGCTGTTGTTGCCTCCAATAGACTCATGACGGGTTTGAGGGCCAGGGAGCATCTTCCCATTTGTTTACTTAAAGAGCTATAACCCTGTTTCTTCCCAAAGAACTGTGTTCCCAAATAGCTTTCCTATCTTAAAGCAAGCTAGAGTTATCCAGACAATGTTTCAGGTTTTGCCCCTTCCGACCCGACAGAATTGTTTTTACCAATGGACACAGATTAACATAGCTGTTCTTTCTGTACCCAATGGCACTCTTCTTGCTTACGGCAGAGGATTTGAGTTGGGTCTGAAAACCATTTTGCTACCAACTAAAAGCAAGACAGGAAGTGCATCTCTTGAAAAAAGGACCTTCATAGTAATCTAGCCCAAGGAGGATGTCCAGCAAAGCCACATTTGGCTCATTCTTACACGGGAGGGATAGACGTTGACTCCCTCACATGGCTCCACGGTTCTGCTGGTTGCGGTGGGGAGAATCTCAGGGCTCCGACCGGCGGTTTGGCAAAAGGGATCCCAAGGAAGACATTCACAGGCTGGTCGATGCCCTTCACTCTGGCCAGCATGCCCTGCAAGGGCCCATACTTGGTAACCACTTCGGGACGGTCATTTCTTTGGCCTACGAAAGATGAACATGAAGACCAGGGGCAGGCGGCCTTGCAAACAAGGAGGCGCTTCTCACAGCATCACCCATCATTAATTTTACTTGCCATTAAGGCTTATAAGGGGGTTGCAAATAGAAAACAAGTTTTAAGAATATGGCCAAACACAAATGCAATGAAAACAAACATCCTTAATAAACAAGCCGATGAAACAGCAAAAGTAACGGTTAAGAATGAATGGGAAGTCAGGCGATCAGGGGAATAGTTGCACCTAAAAAGGGGTGTCTTGATGGACAGACGGAATGCTACTACAAATTGGGAGAGCGTTCCACAACACGGGGGCTGCCTGTGAAAAAGCCCCGCCTCTTGTGTTATTCCTCTTTTAAAGCCATCCAAGTTGGTGACTTTCAGCTGCCTCCTGTGGGAGCTACCGTAATTACCGTACATTGATCCTGTGTTTGCATCTCGCTTTTCTTCCCAGGAGGCCAGGGTTGGTACGTTTTCTTTCCCTCCCTCTCTTTACATTCGCAACAGCCTTGCGATGTAGGTTCGGCTAAATTATTATATATACATGAGTAACAGCTCTTGCCAACAGATTGCAGAAGCCAGAAGGATGCGATGCAGGGGCCCCAATCCCCATACAATGTAGCAGCCCTGTCAAATTCTGTTGACACCCCTGTTTGGAGGATATTGAGTAATATGCAGCTTTGTGGTATTCCCATGTGCTAACCCACCAAAGCACCCTGTATTAGCACATTTGAACGGAAACGATGGATGTGAGGAAGTCCTGATGCAATGTACCCACAGAGGTAAATGTCTCTCCCCAGCCCCACTTGCCCTGTTGTGAGGAGTTGAGCTGTGTAATTCTACAGAGCCTTCAGAGGCAGTCGTATGCCTTGGAGTCACAGGAGCTGGGGGCAAAGAACAAGGCGAGGCCTATTGTGAGCTTTTATGGCCTTGCACCTTGTCCTGGCTGGCTGCTCTTTGGACAAACCCCAACCCTGAGAAGGTGGATCTGATCACAGTATAACAAGTCTTACGTAGTTCATATTGTTTGAAGTGTTCCTAATAAGATATTATTAAATTAGTAGCGCTTTTGCCTTCAGATTCTGCTGCCGCCACCATTACTTGTCTGCTACTCATCGTTAACACGCACTTCAACTTCTTTTTCAATAAAGGTGTTTTATTAGTACTTTATCGTTACCATCAACTTCCCCAGGAACACTTTTGCAACTGCCCAAGGAGCAAAGGCTGAATTAAAATGCAGGACCACTCAGGGCTTAGCCACACTTCCCCTCACCCTGGAGAAAACTGCTCTTTAGCGAACGGCAATTCAGGTTTTCTCCGGATTGACGTTTGTTCCAATTTAGCACTAAAGAGCAGGGTTTCCTTGGGAAAGAAGCAGGCCAAGGGGGAAACTGCTTGGACCCATGCTGTCTAGGCACGGGACAAGCATAAGTGTGAATGGGACCTTAGGAGTCACAGATCAGCCCCTGTGGGCTAAATGGCCCCTCACGGCCCACCCCCTTTGGAAACCTGCTTTGTTCAATTGTACTCGAGTCTGCTTTTCAATTCCAGGCCAAAATATTTTGATTTGTCCAGGCTTCTTAAATTCACTATATTGTCTTAGTTTGCTGAATAGTGTTTGGCCTATTATTTTCTCAGCTTCCGCAATGCTGTTTTTATTTCTTGTAATTGTT
>CANTUW010000175.1:0-25950 GCA_947686815.1 Podarcis lilfordi | reverse complement strand
TTCTGAAAAAATTCCTAAGCCGCGCGGTCACAATTTCAGCAAAAATCTGACGTTCTGGAATTCACTCAAAAATGGTGCCAAACTGTTGCAAACGATCCCCTGAAAAGTTTTTCGGTGGAAACAGATGGGTTTTTCTCATCGGAAACAGAATTAGCCCTCGACGTCTGAACAACTTTTTTGAAAAAATCCCTAAGCCGCGCGGTCACAATTTCAGCAAAAATCTAACATTTTGGAATTCACTCAAAAATGGTGCCAAACTGTTGCAAACAATCCCCTGAAAGGTTTTTCGGTGGAAACAGATGGGTTTTTCTCATCGGAAACAGAATTAGCCCTCGACGTCTGAACAACTTTTTCTGAAAAATCCCTAAGCCGCGTGGTCAGAATTCAGTGCAAAATCTGACGTTCTGGAATTCACTCAAAAATGGTGCCAAAGTGTTGCAAACGATCCCCTGAAAGGTTTTTCGGTGGAAACAGATGGGTTTTTCTCATTGGAAACAGAATTAGCCCTCGACGTCTGAACAACTTTTTCTGAAAAAATCCCTAAGCCGCGCGGTCACAATTTCAGCAAAAATCTGACATTTTGGAATTCACTCAAAAATGGTGCCAAACTGTTGCAAACGATCCCCTGAAAGGTTTTTCGGTGGAAAAAGATGGGTTTTTCTCATCGGAAACAGAATTAGCCCTCGACGTCTGAACAACTTTTTCTGAAAAAATTCCTAAGCCGCACGGTCACAATTTCAGCAAAAATCTGACGTTCTGGAATTCACTCAAAAATGGTGCCAAACTGTTGCAAACGATCCCGTGAAAAGTTTTTCGGTGGAAACAGATGGGTTTTTCTCATCGGAAACAGAATTAGCCCTCGACGTCTGAACAACTTTTTCTGAAAAAATCCCTAAGCCGCGCGGTCACATTTTCAGCAAAAATCTAACATTTTGGAATTCACTCAAAAATGGTGCCAAACTGTTGCAAACGATCCCCTGAAAGGTTTTTCGGTGGAAACAGATGGGTTTTTCTCATCGGAAACAGAATTAGCCCTCGACGTCTGAACAACTTTTTCTGAAAAATCCGTAAGCCCCGTGGGTCAGAATTGGTGCAAAATCTGACCTTCTGGAATTCACTCATAAATGGTGCCAAACTGTTGCAAACGAACCCCTGAAAGGTTTTTCGGTGGAAACAGATGGGTTTTTCTCATCGGAAACAGAATAAGCCCTAGAGGTCTGAACAACTTTTTCTGAAGAAATCCCTGAGGCGCGCGGTCACAATTTCAGCAAAAATCTGACGTTCTGGAATTCACTCAAAAATGGTGCCAAACTGTTGCACACGATCCCCTGAAAGGTTTTTCGGTGGAAACAGATGGGTTTTTCTCATCGGAAACAGAATTAGCCCTCGACGTCTGAACAACTTTTTCTGAAAAAATCCCTAAGCCGCGCGGTCACAATTTCAGCAAAACTCTGACGTTCTGGAATTCACTCAAAAATGGTGCCAAACTGTTGCAAACGATCCCTGAAAAGTTTTTCGGTGGAAACAGATGGGTTTTTCTCATCGGAAACAGAATTAGCCCTCGACGTCTGAACAACTTTTTCTGAAAAAATCCCTAAGCCGCGCGGTCAGAATTGGTTCAAAAATCTGACGTTCTGGAATTCACTCAAAAATGGTGCCAAACTGTTGCAAACGATCCCCTGAAAGGTTTTTCGGTGGAAACAGATGGGTTTTTCTCATCGGAAACAGAATTAGCCCTCGACGTCTGAACAACTTTTTCTGAAAAAATCCCTAAGCCGCGCGGTCACAATTTCAGCAAAAATCTGACGTTCTCGAATTCACTCAAAAATGGTGCCAAACTGTTGCAAACGATCCCCTGAAAGGTTTTTCGGTGGAAAAAGATGGGTTTTTCTCATCGGAAACAGAATTAGCCCTCGACGTCTGAACAACTTTTTCTGAAAAATCCCTAAGCCGCGCGGTCACAATTTCAGCAAAAATCTGACGTTCTGGAATTCACTCAAAAATGGTGCCAAACTGTTGCAAACGATCCCCTGAAAAGTTTTTCGGTGGAAACAGATGGGTTTTTCTCATCGGAAACAGAATTAGCCCTCGACGTCTGAACAACTTTTTCTGAAAAAATCCCTTTTGGAATTCACTCAAAAATGGTGCCAAACTGTTGCAAACGATCCCCTGAAAGGTTTTTCGGTGGAAACAGATGGGTTTTTCTCATCGGAAACAGAATTAGCCCTCGACGTCTGAACAACTTTTTCTGAAAAAATCCCTAAGCCGCGTGGTCAGAATTGGTGCAAAAATCTGACGTTCTGGAATTCACTCAAAAATGGTGCCAAACTGTTGCAAACGATCCCCTGAAAGGTTTTTCGATGGAAACAGATGGTTTTTTCTCATTGGAAACAGAATTAGCCCTCGACGTCTGAACAACTTTTTCTGAAAAAATCCCTAAGCCGCGCGGTCACAATTTCAGCAAAAATCTGACGTTATGGAATTCACTCAAAAATGGTGCCAAACTGTTGCAAACGGAACCCTGAAAGGTTTTTCGGTGGAAACAGATGAGTTTTTCTCATCGGAAACAGAATTAGCCCTCGACGTCTGAACAACTTTTTCTGAAAAAATCCCTAAGCCGCGCGGTCACAATTTCAGTAAAAATCTGACATTTTGGAATTCACTCAAAAATGGTGCCAAACTGTTGCAAACGATCCCCTGAAAAGTTTTTCGGTGGAAACAGATGGGTTTTTCTCATCGGAAACAGAATTAGCCCTCGACGTCTGAACAACTTTTTCTGAAAAAATCCCTAAGCCGCGCGACATTTTCAGCAAAAATCTGACATTTTGGAATTCACTCAAAAATGGTGCCATACTGTTGAAAACGATCCTCTGAAAGGTTTCTCGGTGGAAAAAGATGGGTTTTTCTCATCGGAAACAGAATTAGCCCTCGACGTCTGAACAACTTTTTCTGAAAAAATCCCTAAGCCGCGCGGTCACAATTTCAGCAAAAATCTGACGTTCTGGAATTCACTCAAAAATGGTGCCAAACTGTTGCAAACGATCCCCTGAAAAGTTTTTCGGTGGAAACAGATGGGTTTTTCTCATCGGAAACAGAATTAGCCCTCGACGTCGGAACAACTTTTTATGAAAAAATCCCTAAGCCGCGTGGTCAGAATTGGTGCAAAAATCTAACGTTCTGGAATTCACTCAAAAATGGTGCAAAACTGTTGCAAACGATCCCCTGAAAGGTTTTTCGGTGGAAACAGATGGGTTTTTCTCATCGGAAACAGAATAAGCCCTCGACGTCTGAACAACTTTTTCTGAAAAAATCCCTAAGCCGCGCGGTCACAATTTCAGCAAAAATCTGACGTTCTGGAATTCACTCAAAAATGGTGCCAAACTGTTGCAAACGGTACCCTGAAAGGTTTTTTGGTGGAAAAAGATGGGTTTTTCTCATCGGAAATAGAATTAGCCCTCGACGTCTGAACAACTTTTTCTGAAAAAATCCCTAAGCCGCGCGGTCACAATTTCAGCAAAACTCTGACGTTCTGGAATTCACTCAAAAATGGTGCCAAACTGTTGCAAACGATCCCGTGAAAAGGTTTTCGGTGGAAACAGATGGGTTTTTCTCATCGGAAACAGAATTAGCCCTCGACGTCTTAACAACTTTTTCTGATAAAATCCCTAAGCCGCGCGGTCACATTTTCAGCAAAAATCTAACATTTTGGAATTCACTCAAAAATGGTGCCAAACTGTTGCAAACGATCCCCTGAAAGGTTTTTCGGTGGAAACAGATGGGTTTTTCTCATTGGAAACAGAATTAGCCCTCGACGTCTGAACAACTTTTTCTGAAAAAATCCCTAAGCCGCGCGGTCACATTTTCAGCAAAAATCTGACATTTTCAATTCAATTTTAATTTAATTGCATTAGCATACAGCCATAGCAAAATAAGACAATACAAAAAATGTTGGGGACAAGCAACCAAGCAAAATTCAAAGCGATATTGCTGGCGTAATGACATTTAAAACACCCTAAGACAATAATACAAAGATTTGGTTGCCAGCACCAAAAAACTAGTATGCGGATATAAATAAAACATAAAATGGCCCCAAAATAGGCTCAGCACATTGAGTTAAGAAGGTAATAAAAGAATTAAACAGGTCCAGGACTAGGGCACACTACCCTGTCAGAGTAGCCCTGAGTTTCAGAGCCTGCACTCTGAAGATTGCCACCCCACGTGAAATTTGGGGATTTGCGTCCACAAGAAGTGCTTTCAGACAGTCTTCCTTAGATGAAATGGAGGACGGGATCAAGAGGAGGAGCTTAGGTCTTATTGGGTCATAAATAGGGCAGTAGAAAAGAAATGTATGAAGTCCTCTACTTCATTCATTGTGCATGGACATAGACGCTGAGTAATAGGGGTCTTAGAGTAGGTCCCCTGCAAGAAGGCCGTGGGTATAGAATGAAAACGGGCCATTGTAAACGCTCTTCTCAAATTGGGCTCCGTCAGGTCTATCAAGTAGTTGGCAAGTGATCTTACCACTTTCACTTTAGGGAGCCACATGGAGAGGCGAGCTGAGGTGGACTGTGCCCGGTCCATGGCCTCATCTCTTATAAGAATCCAGTCCCGGATTTTATGTTGGTCCCAAGATGACAACGTGTCGAATTCTGGGAGGGAGTAGCGTACAGTAATAGTCTCCATGGCCTTGGACCATTTGTTGGAGTGAGAACAAGTTAAAAAGGCTTGCCTGGCTAGTAGGGAACCTGGGGCATTGATTAATTTGCAATAAAAACTAATAATTCTAATATGGGCTCTCGCAACAATGGAGGGGAGGCCCAGTTCTGTTCTTAACTGAGCAGCAACCGAGCCCTTGGGGAGACCCAGTATCTTTCGTACAAAAGAGTTTTGTAGAATCTCCAGCCGTTGAAGTGTTTTTAAATTCCACCCCCAGATTTCGACCCCATACAGTAACATCGGGAGGACTTTGCTAATAAATGCTTTTCTGATTGGTGGAAGCAACTGGCCGCCTTTTGCATAGAAGAATTTCTCCAAGGCTTTGATGGTTCTACGGGCAGCCAGGATGGTCATATTTAGGTGAGCTGACCAGCTAAGCCCATGCTGAAAAGTGATTCCCAAATACTTGAAAGCTGAGCAATATTCAATAGAGTGGCCCTCAAAGTTCCAGAATGACTTCCGAAGTTTTCGTGCCAAAAGTAAGAATTTTGGTTTTGGCGAAATTGATTTTGAGGGAATTGGTATCACAATATGTCATGAGCCCTCTGAGCATGTTGTTTAAGCCCTGCTTGGTTAAAGACAGTATCACCATGTCGTCCGCATAGAGTAATATGGGGATCTTGAGCTGTTGTAGAGAGGGGGCAGATTGATTTAGGGCCTGCATAGTTGTAACGATGTCGTTGATATAGAAATTGAATAGAAAAGGGGCCAAGAGGCAGCCCGACATTTTGGAATTCACTCAAAAATGGTGCCAAACTGTTGCAAACGATCCCCTGAAAGGTTTATCGGTGGAAACAAATGGGTTTTTCTCATCGGAAACAGAATTAGCCCTCGACGTCTGAACAACTTTTTATGAAAAAATCCCTAAGCCGCGTGGTCAGAATTGGTGCAAAAATCTAACGTTCTGGAATTCACTCAAAAATGGTGCCAAACTGTTGCAAACGATCCCCTGAAAGGTTTTTCGGTGGAAACAGATGGGTTTTTCTCATCGGAAACAGAATAAGCCCTCGACGTCTGAACAACTTTTTCTGAAAAAATCCCTAAGCCTCGCGGTCACAATTTCAGCAAAAATCTGACGTTCTGGAATTCACTCAAAAATGGTGCCAAACTGTTGCAAACGATCCCCTGAAAGGTTTTTCGGTGGAAACAAATGGGTTTTTCTCATCGGAAACAGAATTAGCCCTCGACGTCTGAACAACTTTTTCTGAAAAAATCCCTAAGCCGCGTGGTCAGAATTGGTGCAAAAATCTGACGTTCTGGAATTCACTCAAAAATGGTGCCAAACTGTTGCAAACGATCCCGTGAAAAGTTTTTCGGTGGAAACAGATGGGTTTTTCTCATCGGAAACAGAATTAGCCCTCGACGTCTTAACAACTTTTTCTGATAAAATCCCTAAGCCGCGCGGTCACATTTTCAGCAAAAATCTAACATTTTGGAATTCACTCAAAAATGGTGCCAAACTGTTGCAAACGATCCCCTGAAAGGTTTTTCGGTGGAAACAGATGGGTTTTTCTCATTGGAAACAGAATTAGCCCTCGACGTCTGAACAACTTTTTCTGAAAAATCCCTAAGCCGCGCGGTCACATTTTCAGCAAAAATCTGACATTTTCAATTCAATTTTAATTTAATTGCATTAGCATACAGCCATAGCAAAATAAGACAATACAAAAAATGTTGGGGAGAAGCAACCAAGCAAAATTCAAAGCGATATTGCTGGCGTAATGACATTTAAAACACCCTAAGACAATAATACAAAGATTTGGTTGCCAGCACCAAAAACTAGTATGCGGATATAAATAAAACATAAAATGGCCCCAAAATAGGCTCAGCACATTGAGTTAAGAAGGTAATAAAAGAATTAAACAGGTCCAGGACTAGGGCACACTACCCTGTCAGAGTAGCCCTGAGTTTCAGAGCCTGCACTCTGAAGATTGCCACCCCACGTGAAATTTGGGGATTTGCGTCCACAAGAAGTGCTTTCAGACAGTCTTCCTTAGATGAAATGGAGGACGGGATCAAGAGGAGGAGCTTAGGTCTTATTGGGTCATAAATAGGGCAGTAGAACAAGAAAGGTATGAAGTCCTCTACTTCATTCATTGTGCATGGACATAGACGCTGAGTAATAGGGGTCTTAGAGTAGGTCCCCTGCAAGAAGGCCGTGGGTATAGAATGAAAACGGGCCATTGTAAACGCTCTTCTCAAATTGGGCTCCGTCAGGTCTATCAAGTAGTTGGCAAGTGATCTTACCACTTTCACTTTAGGGAGCCACATGGAGAGGCGAGCTGAGGTGGACTGTGCCCGGTCCATGGCCTCATCTCTTATAAGAATCCAGTCCCGGATTTTATGTTGGTCCCAAGATGACAACGTGTCGAATTCTGGGAGGGAGTAGCGTACAGTAATAGTCTCCATGGCCTTGGACCATTTGTTGGAGTGAGAACAAGTTAAAAAGGCTTGCCTGGCTAGTAGGGAACCTGGGGCATTGATTAATTTGCAATAAAAACTAATAATTCTAATATGGGCTCTCGCAACAATGGAGGGGAGGCCCAGTTCTGTTCTTAACTGAGCAGCAACCGAGCCCTTGGGGAGACCCAGTATCTTTCGTGAAAAAGAGTTTTGTAGAATCTCCAGCCGTTGAAGTGTTTTTAAATTCCACCCCCAGATTTCGACCCCATACAGTAACATCGGGAGGACTTTGCTAATAAATGCTTTTCTGATTGGTGGAAGCAACTGGCCGCCTTTTGCATAGAAGAATTTCTCCAAGGCTTTGATGGTTCTACGGGCAGCCAGGATGGTCATATTTAGGTGAGCTGACCAGCTAAGCCCATGCTGAAAAGTGATTCCCAAATACTTGAAAGCTGAGCAATATTCAATAGAGTGGCCCTCAAAGTTCCAGAATGACTTCCGAGTTTTCGTGCCAAAAGTAAGAATTTTGGTTTTGGCGAAATTGATTTTGAGGGAATTGGTATCACAATATGCAATGAGCCCTCTGAGCATGTTGTTTAAGCCCTGCTTGGTTAAAGACAGTATCACCATGTCGTCCGCATAGAGTAATATGGGGATCTTGAGCTGTTGTAGAGAGGGGGCAGATTGATTTAGGGCCTGCATAGTTGTAACGATGTCGTTGATATAGAAATTGAATAGAAAAGGGGCCAAGAGGCAGCCCGACATTTTGGAATTCACTCAAAAATGGTGCCAAACTGTTGCAAGCGATCCCCTGAAAGGTTTATCGGTGGAAACAAATGGGTTTTTCTCATCGGAAACAGAATTAGCCCTCGACGTCTGAACAACTTTTTATGAAAAAATCCCTAAGCCGCGTGGTCAGAATTGGTGCAAAAATCTAACGTTCTGGAATTCACTCAAAAATGGTGCCAAACTGTTGCAAACGATCCCCTGAAAGGTTTTTCGGTGGAAACAGATGGGTTTTTCTCATCGGAAACAGAATAAGCCCTCGACGTCTGAACAACTTTTTCTGAAAAATCCCTAAGCCTCGCGGTCACAATTTCAGCAAAAATCTGACGTTCTGGAATTCACTCAAAAATGGTGCCAAACTGTTGCAAACGAACCCCTGAAAGGTTTTTCGGTGGAAACAAATGGGTTTTCCTCATCGGAAACAGAATTAGCCCTCGACGTCTGAACAACTTTTTCTGAAAAAATCCCTAAGCCGCGCGGTCAGAATTGGTGCAAAAATCTGACGTTCTGGAATTCACTCAAAAATGGTGCCAAACTGTTGCAAACGATCCCCTGAAAGGTTTTTCGGTGGAAACAGATGGGTTTTTCTCATCGGAAACAGAATTAGCCCTCGACGTCTGAACAACTTTTTCTGAAAAAATCCCTAAGCCGCGCGGTCACAATTTCAGCAAAAATCTGACGTTCTGGAATTCACTCAAAAATGGTGCCAAACTGTTGCAAAAGGAACCCTGAAAGGTTTTTCGGTGGGAAAAGATGGGTTTTTCTCATCGGAAACAGAATTAGCCCTCGACGTCTGAACAACTTTTTCTGAAAAAATCCCTAAGCCGCGCGGTCACAATTTCAGTAAAACTCTGACGTTCTGGAATTGACTCAAAAATGGTGCCAAACTGTTGCAAACGGAACCCTGAAAGGTTTTTCGGTGGAAACAGATGGGTTTTTCTCATCGGAAACAGAATTAGCCCTCGACGTCTGAACAACTTTTTCTGAAAAAATCCCTAAGCCGCGCGGTCACAATTTCAGCAAAAATCTAACGTTCTGGAATTCACTCAAAAATGGTGCCAAACTGTTGCAAACGATCCCCTGAAAGGTTTTTCGGTGGAAACAGATGGGTTTTTCTCATCGGAAACAGAATTAGCCCTCGACATCTGAACAACTTTTTCTGAAAAAATTCCTTAGCCGCGCGGTAACAATTTCAGCAAAAATCTGACGTTCTGGAATTCACTCAAAAATGGTGCCAAACTGTTGCAAACGATCCCCTGAAAAGTTTTTCGGTGGAAACAGATGGGTTGTTCTCATCGGAAACAGAATTAGCCCTCGACGTCTGAACAACTTTTTCTGAAAAAATCCCTAAGCCGCGCGACATTTTCAGCAAAAATCTGACATTTTGGAATTCACTCAAAAATGGTGCCATACTGTTGAAAACGATCCTCTGAAAGGTTTCTCGGTGGAAAAAGATGGGTTTTCTCATCGGAAACAGAATTAGCCCTCGACGTCTGAACAACTTTTTCTGAAAAAATCCCTAAGCCGCGCGGTCACAATTTCAGCAAAAATCTGACGTTCTGGAAATCACTCAAAAATGGTGCCAAACTGTTGCAAACGATCCCTTGAAAAGTTTTTCGGTGGAAACAGATCGGTTTTTCTCATCGGAAACAGAATTAGCCCTCGACGTCTGAACAACTTTTTCTGAAAAAATCCCTAAGCCGCGCGGTCACATTTTCAGCCAAAATCTGACATTTTGGAATTCACTCAAAAATGGTGCCAAACTGTTGCAAACGATCCCCTGAAAGGTTTTTCGGTGGAAACAGATGGGTTTTTCTCATCGGAAACAGAATTAGCCCTCGACGTCTGAACAACTTTTTATGAAAAAATCCCTAAGCCGCGTGGTCAGAATTGGTGCAAAAATCTAACGTTCTGGAATTCACTCAAAAATGGTGCAAAACTGTTACAAACGATCCCTTGAAAGGTTTTTCGGTGGAAACAGATGGGTTTTTCTCATCGGAAACAGAATTAGCCATCGACGTCTGAACAACTTTTTGTGAAAAAATCCCTAAGCCGCGCGGTCACAATTTCAGTAAAAATCTGACATTTTGGAATTCACTCAAAAATGGTGCCAAACTGTTGCAAACGATCCCCTGAAAGGTTTTTCGGTGGAAACAGATGGGTTTTTCTCATCGGAAACAGAATTAGCCCTCGACGTCTGAACAACTTTTTCTGATAAAATCCCTAAGCCGCGCGGTCACAATTTCAGCAAAATCTGACATTTTGGAATTCACTCAAAAATGGTGACAAACTGTTGCAACCGATCCCTGAAAGGTTTTGCGGTGGAAACAGATGGGTTTTCTCATCGGAAACAGAATTAGCCCTCGACTGTCTGGAACAACTTTTTCTGAAAAATCCCTAAGCCGCGCGGTCACAATTTCAGCAAAAATCTGACATTTTGGAATTCACTCAAAAATGGTGCCAAACTGTTGCAAATGCTCCCTGAAAGGTTTTGCAGTGGAAACAGAAGGGTTTTTATCATCAGGACAAGAGAATCAGCCCTCGACCACTTAACCGTGGAACAGATTTTTTCTGAAAAGAATCCCTAAGCCCGGGGTCACAATTTCAGCAAAAATCTGACATTTTGGCAATTCACTCAAAAATGGTGCCAAACTGTTGCAAATGCTCTCCTGAAAGGTTTTGGTGGTCAAATCAGATGGCTTTTCTCATCAGACAACAAGAATCAGCCCTCGACATAACTGCGGAACAACTTTTTTGAAAAATTCCTAAGCCGCACGGTCACAATTTCAGCAAAATCTGACGTTCTGGAAATTCACTCAAAAATGGTGCCAAACGCTTGCAAATGCTCCCGTGAAAGGTTTGGCAGTCGAAACAGAAGGCTTTTCATCAAAGGAGAAGTAATCAGCCCTCGATCACTTAACTCATGGCAAAAGATTTTTTTGAAAAATCCCTAAGCACCGTGGTCACAATTTCAGCAAAAATCTGACTTTTGGGAATTCACTCAAAAATGGTTCCGAAGGGTTGAAATTGCTCCCCTGAAATGTTTGGCACTCGAAACAGAAGGCTTTTATCACAAGACAAGAAATCAGTCCCTCAGCAACATAACCGGCGGAAAATATTTTTTGAAAAAATCCCTAAGCCCCGGAGTCACAATTTCAGCAAAATCTGAGTTTTGGGAATTCACTCAAAAATGGTGCCAAACGTTTGCAAATGATCCCTGAAATGTTTGGCAGTCGAAACAGAAGGTTTTTATCACAGGACAAGAAATCAGCCCTCGTCCACGTATCCGGCGGAAAAAGATTTTTTTGCAAAAATCCCTAAGCCCCGGGGTCACAATTTCAGCAAAAATCTGACTTTTGGAAATTCACTCAAAAATGGTGCCAAATGCTTGCAAATGCTCCCCTGAAAGGTTTGGCAGTCGAAACAGAAGGCTTTTCATCAAAGGAGAAGAAATCAGCACTCGATAACATAACCGGCGGAAAAGATTTTTTGAAAAGTCCCTAAGCCCTGGGGTCACAATTTCAGCAAAAATCTGACTTTTGGCAATTCATTCAAAAATGGTTCTGAACGGTTTGCAAATCCTCCTCTGAAAGGAATGGCAGTCGAAACAGAAGGCTTTTCATCAAAGGACAAGAAATCAGCCCTCAACAACATAACCGGCGGAAAATATTTTTGAAAAATCCCTAAGCCCCGGGTCACAATTTCAGCAAAAATCTCACTTTTGCAAATCCACTCAAAAATGGTGCCAAACGCTGCAAATGCTCCCTGAAAGGTTTGGCAGTTGAAACAGAAGGCTTTTCATCAAAGGACTAGAAATCAGCCCCAGCAACATAACTGGCGGAAAATATTTTTGGAAAAATTCCTAAGCCCTGGGTCACAATATCAGCAAAAATCTGACTTTTTGGAAATTCACTCAAAAATGGTTCTAAACGGTTGCAGATGCTTCCCTGAAAGGTTTGGCAGTCGAAACAGAAGGCTTTTATCACAAGACAAGAAATCAGCCCTCGACCACTTAACCGGCGGAAATAGATTTTTTTGAAAAATCCCTAAGCCCCGGGGTCAAAATTTCAGCAAAAATCTGACTTTTGGCAATTCATTCAATAATGGTTTTGAACGGTTTCAAATGCTCCTCTGAAAGGTTTGGCAATCGAAACAGAAGGCGTTTCATCAAACGACAAAAAATCAGCCCTCCGCAACATAACCGGCGGAAAATATTTTTTGAAAAATCCCTAAGCCCTGGGTCACAATTTGAGAAAAATCTGACCTTTGGCAATTCACTCAAAAATGGTGCCAACGCTTGCAAATGCTCACCCAAAATGTTTGGCAATCGAAACAGAAGGCTTTTTATCACAGGACAAGAAATCAGCCCTCGACCACTTAACCGAGCGGAAAAAGATTTTTGAAAAAATCCCTAAGCCCTGGGTCACAATTTCAGCAAAAATCTGACTTTTGTGAAATTCACTCAAATATGGTGCCAAACGCTTGCAAATGCTCTCTGAAAGGTTTGGCACTCGAAACAGAAGGCTTTATCATCAAAGGACAAGAAATCAGCCCTCAGCAACATAACCAGCGGAAAATATTTTTTGAAAAATCCCTAATCCCCGGGTCACAATTTCAGCAAAATCTGACTTTTGGCAATTCACTCAAACATGGTGCCAAACGCTTGCAAATGCTCTCCTGAAAGGTTTGGCAGTCGAATCAGACGGCTATTCAACAAACAACAAGAAATCAGCCCTCAGCAACATAACCGGGCGGAAAATATTTTTGAAAAAATCCTTAAGCCCCGGGTCACAATTTCAGCAAAATCTGACTTTTGCGAAATTCACTTAAAATGGTGCCAAACGCTTGCATATGCTCTCCTGAAAGGTTTGGCACTCGAAACAGAAGGCTTTTTATCACAGGACAAGAAATCAGCCCTCGACCACTTAACCGGCGGAAAAAGATTTTTTTGAAAAAATCCCTAAGCCCCGGAGTCACAATTTCAGCAAAAATCTGACTTTTGGAAATTCACTCAAAAATGGTGCCGAACTATTGCAAATGCTCCCATGAAAGGTTTGGCAGTCGAAACAGAAGGCTTTTCATCAAAGGACAAGAAATCAGCCGTCAGCAACATAACCGGCGAAAACATATTTTTGAAAAATCCTAAGCCCCGGGTCACAATTTCAGCAAAATCTGACTTTTGAAATTCACTCAAAAATGGTGCCAAACGTTTGCAAATGCTCCCTGAAATGTTTGGCAATCGAAACAGAAGGCTTTTATCACAGGACAAGAAATCAGTCCTCGACCACTGAACCGGCGGAAAAGATTTTTGGAAAAATCCCTAGGCCCGGGTCGCAATTTCAGCAAAAATCTGACTTTTGGGAATTCACTCAAAATGGTGCCAAACGCTTGCAAATGCTCCCTGAAATGTTTGGCAGTCGAAACAGAAGGCTTTTCATCACAGGACAAGAAATCAGCCCTCGACCACTTAACCGGCGGAAAAGATTTTTTGAAAAAATCCCTAAGCTCCGTGGTCACAATTTGAGCAAAAATCTGACTTTTGGGAATTCAGTCAAAAATGGTGCCAAATGCTTGCAAATGCTCTCCTGAAAGGTTTGGCAATCGAAACAGAAGGCTATTTATCACAGGACAAGAAATCAGCCCTCGACCACTTAACCAGCGGAAAAGATTTTTTAAAAAATCCCTAACCTCCGTGGTCACACTTTGACCAAAT
Organism: Podarcis lilfordi; assembly: GCA_947686815.1. Lineage (NCBI taxonomy): Eukaryota > Metazoa > Chordata > Lepidosauria > Squamata > Lacertidae > Podarcis > Podarcis lilfordi. The sequence continues at coordinate 12,332 of CANTUW010000175.1, read as the reverse complement.
ATCTCTCTTTTGGGAATTCAGACAAAAATGGTGCCAACTGCTTGCAATTGCTCGCATGAAATGTTTGGCAATCGAAACAGAAGGCTTTTTATCACAGGACAAGTAATCACGCCTCGACCACTTAACCGAGCGGAAAAGATTTTTTAAAAAATCCCTAAGCCCCGGGTCACAATTTCAGCAAAAATCTGACTTTTGGGAATTCACTCAAAATGGTTCTGAACGGCTGCAAATGCTCCCTGAAAGGTTTGGCAGTCGAAACAGAAGGCTTTTATCACAAGACAAGAAATCATCCCTCAGCAACATAACCGGCGGAAAATATTTTTGAAAAATCCCTTAGCCCCGGGGTCGCAATTTCAGCAAAAAATCTGACTTTTGGCAATTCACTCAAAAATGGTGCCAAACGTTTGCAAATGCTCCCTGAAATGTTTGGCAGTCGAAACAGAAGGTTTTTTATCACAGGACAAGAAATCAGCCCTCAGTCCACATATCCGGCGGAAAAATATTTTTTTGAAAATCCCTAAGCCCCGGGTCACAATTTCAGGAAAAACCTGACTTTTGTCAATTCACTCAAAAATGGTGCCAAATGCTTGCAAATGCTCCCCTGAAAGGTTTGGCAGTCGAAACAGAAGGCTTTTTATCACAAGGACAAGAAATCAGCCCTCGATCACTTAACCGGCGGAAAAAGATTTTTTTGAAAAAGTCCCTAAGCCCTGGGGTCACAATTTCAGCAAAAATCTGACTTTTGGCAATTCATTCAAAAATGGTTCTGAACGGTTTCAAATCCTCTCTGAAAGGATTGGCAGTCGAAACAGAAGGCTTTTCATCAAAGGACAAGAAATCAGCCCTCAGCAACATAACCGGCGGAAAATATTTTTGAAAAAATCCTAAGCCCCGGGTCACAATTTCAGCAAAAATCTGACTTTTGGAAATCCACTCAAAATGGTGCCAAACGCTTGCAAATGCTCCCTGAAAGGTTTGGCAGTCGAAACAGAAGGCTTTTCATCAAAGGACAAGAAATCAGCCCTCAGCAACTATAACTGGCGGAAAATATTTTTGAAAAATTCCTAAGCCCCGGGTCACAATATCAGCAAAAATCTGACTTTTGGAAATTCACTCAAAAATGGTGCCAAACGCTTGCAAATGCTCCCTGAAATGTTTGGGATTCGAAACAGAAGGCTTTTTATAACAAGTAAATAAATCAGCCCTCGACCACTTAACCGGCGGAAATAGATTTTTTTGAAAAAATCCCTAGCCCCGGGGTCACAATTTCAGCAAAAATCTGACTTTTGGCAATTCATTTAAAAATGGTTCTGAACGGTTTCAACGGCTCCTCTGAACGGCGTGGCAGACGAAACAGAAGGCTTTTCATCAAAGGACAAGAAATCAGCCCTCAGCAACATTAACCGGCGGAAAATATTTTTGAAAAAATCCCTAAGCCCTGGGTCACAATTTGAGAAAAATCTGACCTTTGGCAATTCACTCAAAATGGTGCCAAACGCTTGCAAATGCTCTCCTAAAATGTTTGGCAATCGAAACAGAAGGCTTTTTATCACAGGACAAGAAATCAGCCCTCGAACACTTACCCGGCGGAAAATGATTTTTTGAAAAATCCCTAAGCCCTGGGTCACAATTTCAGCAAAATCTGACTTTTGGCAATTCACTCAAATATGGTGCCAAACGCTTGCAAATGCAATCCTGAAAGGTTTGGCAGTCGAAACAGAAGGCTTTTCATCAAAGGACAAGAAATCAGCCCTCAGCAACATAACCGGGGGAAAATATTTTTTGAAAAAATCCCTAAGCCCCGGGTCACAATTTCAGCAAAAATCTGACTTTTGGCAATTCACTCAAACATGGTGCCAAACGCTTGCAAATGCTCTCCTGAAAGGTTTGGCAGTCGAATACAGACGGCTATTCAACAAACGACAAGAAATCAGCCCTCAGCAACATAACCGGGCGGAAAATATTTTTTGAAAAATCCCTAAGCCCCGGGTCACAATTTCAGCAAAATCTGACTTTTGAAATTCACTCAAAAATGGTGCCAAACGCTTGCATATGCTCTCCTGAAAGGTTTGGCAATCGAAACAGAAGGCTTTTATCACAGGACAAGAAATCAGCCCTCGACCACTTAACCGCGGAAAAGATTTTTTGAAAAATCCCTAAGCCCCGGAGTCACAATTTCAGCAAAAATCTGACTTTTGGAAATTCACTCAAAAATGGTGCCGAACTATTGCAAATGCTCCATGAAAGGTTTGGCAGTCGAAACAGAAGGCTTTTCATCAAAGGACAAGAAATCAGCCGTCAACAACATAACCGCTGAAAAATATTTTTGAAAAATCCCTACGCCCGGGGTCACAATTTCAGAAAAAATCTGACTTTTGAAATTCACTCAAAAATGGTGCCAAACGCTTGCAAATGCTCCCTTGAAATGTTTGGCAGTCGAAACAGAACGGCTTTTATCACAGGACAAGAAATCAGTCCTCGACCACTGAACCGGCGGAAAAAGATTTTTTGAAAAATCCCATAGCCCCGGGTCACAATTTTAGCAAAAATATGACTTTTGGCAATTCACTCAAAAATGGTGCCAAACGCTTGCAAATGCTCCCCTGAAATGTTGGGCAGTCGAACAGAAGGCTTTTATCACAGGACAAGTAATCAGCCCTCGACCACTTAACCGGCGGAAAAAGATTTTTTTGAAAAAATCCCTAAGCTCCGTGGTCACAATTTGAGCAAAAATCTGACTTTTGGGAATTCAGTCAAAAATGGTGCCAAATGCTTGCAAATGCTCTCCTGAAAGGTTTGGCAATCGAAACAGAAGGCTTTTATCACAGGACAAGAAATCAGCCCTCGACCACTTAACCAGCGGAAAAGATTTTTGAAAAATCCCTAAGCTCCTGTGGTCACAATTTGAGCAAAAATCTGACTTTTGGGAATTCAGTCAAAAATGGTGCCAAATGCTTGCAAATACTCCCTGTAATGTTTGGCAGTCGAAACAGAAGGCTTTTTATCACAGGACAAGTAATCAGCCCTCGACCACTTAACCGGCGGAAAAGATTTTTTGAAAAATCCCTAAGCCCTGGGTCACAATTTCAGCAAAAATCTGACTTTTGGGAATTCACTCAAAAATGGTAGCCAAACGCTTGCAAATGCTCTCCTGAAAGGTTTGGCAGTCGAATCAGAAGGCTTTTCATCAAACAACAAGAAATCAGCCCTCAGCAAAATAACCAGCGGAAAATATTTTTTGAAAAAATCCCTAAGCCCCGGGGTCACAATTTCAGCAAAAATCTGACTTTTGGAAATTCACTAAAAATGGTGCCAAACGCTTGCAAATGCTCCCTGAGAGGTTTGGCAGTCGAAACAGAAGGCTTTTCATCAAAGGACAAGAAATCAGTCCTCAGCAACATAACCGAGCGGAAAATATTTTTGAAAAAATCCCTAAGCCCCGGGTCACAATTTCAGCAAAATCTGACTTTTGGCAATTCATTCAAAAATGGTTCTGAACGCTTCAAATGCTCCTCTGAAAGGTTTGGCAGTCGAAACAGAAGGCTTTTCATCAAAGGACAAGAAATCAGCCCTCAGCAACATAACTGGCGGAATATATTTTTTGAAAACATCCCTAAGCCCCGGGGTCACAATTTCAGAAAAAATCTGACTTTTGGCAATTCACTCAAATATGGTGCCAAACGCTTGCAAATGCTATCCGAAATGTTTGGCAATTGAAACAGAAGGCTTTTTATCACAGGACAAGAAATCAGCCCTCGACCACTTATCCGGCGGAAAAGATTTTTGAAAAATCCCTAAGCCCGTGGTCACAATTTCAGCAAAAATCTGGCTTTTGAAATTCACTCAAATATGGTGCCAAGCGCTGCCAAATGCTCCCTGAAAGGTTTGGCTCTCGAAACAGAAGGCTTTTCATCAAAGGACAAGAAATCAGCCCTCAGCAACATAACCGGCGGAAAATATTTTTGAAAAAATCCCTAAGCCCCGGGTCACAATTTCAGCAAAAATCTGACTTTTGGCAATTCACTCAAATATGGTGCCAAACGCTTGCAAATGCTCTCCTGAAAGGTTTGGCAGTCGAATCAGACGGCTTTTCATCAAACGACAAGAAATCAGCCCTCAGCAACATAACCGGCGGAAAATATTTTTGAGAAAATCCCTAAGCCCCGGGTCAAAATTTCAGCAAAAATCTGACTTTTGGCAATTCACTTAAAAATGGTGCCAAACGCTTGCAAATGCTCCCTGAAAGGTTTGGCAGTCGAAACAGAAGGCTTTTCATCAAAGGACAAGAAATCAGCCCTCGATCACTTAACCTGCGGCAAAAGATTTTTTTGAAAAAATCCCTAAGCTCCGGGTCACAATTTCAGCAAAAATCTGACTTTTGGCAATTCACTCAAAAATGGTTCTGAACGGTTGCAAATGCTCCCTGAAAGGTTTGGCAGTCGAAACAGAAGGCTTTTCATCACAGGACAAGAAATCAGTCCTCAGCAACATAACCGCGGAAAATATTTTTTGAAAAAATCCCTAAGCCCTGGGTCACAATTTCAGCAAAAATCTGACTTTTGGCAATTCACTCAAAATGGTGCCAAACGCTTGCAAATGCTCCCTGAAAGGTTTGGCAGTCGAAACAGAAGGCTTTTCATCACAGGACAAGAAATCAGCCCTCAGTCAACATAACCGGCGGAAAAGATTTTTTGAAAAATCCCTAAGCCCCGGGTCACAATTTCAGCAAAAATCTGACTTTTGGCAATTCACTCAAAAATGGTGCCAAACGCTGCAAATGCTCTCTGAAAGGTTTGGCAGTCGAAACAGAAGGCTTTTCATCAAAGGACAAGAAATCAGCCCTCGATCAACTTAACCGGCGGAAAAGATTTTTTGAAAAAGTCCCTAAGCCCCGGGGTCACAATTTCAGCAAAAATCTGACTTTTGGCAATTCATTCAAAAATGGTGCCAAAAGCTTGCAAATGCTAGACTGAAATGTTTGGCTGTCGAAACTGAAGGCTTTTCATCAAAGGACAAGAAAGCAGCCTTCAGCAACTTAACCGGCGGAAAATATTTTTGAAAAATCCCTAAGCCCCGGGTCACAATTTCAGCAAAATCTGACTTTTGGCAATTCACTCAAAAATGGTGCCAAACGCTTGCAAATGCTCTTCCAAAATGTTTGGCAATCGAAACAGAAGGCTTTTATCACAGGACAAGAAATCAGCCCTCGACCACTTAACCGGCGGAAAAGATTTTTGAAAAAATCCCTAAGCCCCGGGTCACAATTTCAGCAAAAATCTGACTTTTGGCAATTCACTCAAAAATGGTGCCAAACGCTTGCAAATGCTCCCTGAAAGGTTTGGCAGTCGAAACAGAAGGCTTTTCATCAAAGGACAAGAAATCAGCCCTCGAGCAACTTAACCGGCGGAAAATATTTTTGAAAAATTCCTAAGCCCTGGGTCACAATTTCAGCAAAAATCTGACTTTTGGCAATTCACTCAATTATGGTGCCAAACGCTTGCAAATGCTCTCCTGAAAGGTTTGGCAGTCGAAACAGAAGGCTTTTCATCAAACAGACAAGAAATCAGCCCTCAGCAACTTAACCGGACGGAAAATATTTTTTGAAAAAATCCCTAAGCCCCGGGGTCACAATTTCAGCAAAAATCTGACTTTTGGCAATTCACTCAAAAATGGTGCCAAACGCTTGCAAATGCTCCCCTGAAAGGTTTGGCAGTCGAAACAGAAGGCTTTTCATCACAGGACAAGAAATCAGCCCTCAGCAACATAACCAGGCGGAAAATATTTTTGAAAAAATCCCTAAGCCCCGGGGTCACAATTTCAGCAAAAATCTGACTTTTGGAAATTCACTCAAAAATGGTGCCAAACGCTTGCAAATGCTCCTGAAATGTTTGGCAGTCGAAACAGAAGGCTTTTCATCACAGGACAAGAAATCAGCCCTCGATCACTTGATCCGGCGGAAAAAGATTTTTTGAAAAATCCCTAAGCCCCGGGTCACAATTTCAGCAAAAATCTGACTTTTGGCAATTCACTCAAAAATGGTGCCAAACGCTTGCAAATGCTCTCTGAAATGTTTGGCAGTCGAAACAGAAGGCTTTTATCACAGGACAAGAAATCAGTCCTCGACCACTTAACCGGCGGAAAAGATTTTTTGAAAAATCCCTAAGCCCCGGGTCACAATTTCAGCAAAAATCTGACTTTTGGCAATTCACTCAAAAATGGTGCCAAACGTTTGCAAATGCTCCCTGAAATGTTTGGCAATCGAAACAGAAGGCTTTTTATCACAGGACAGAAAATCAGCCCTCGACAACTTAACCGGCGGAAAATATTTTTTGAAAAAATCCCTAAGCCCCGGGGTCACAATTTGAGCAAAAATCTGACTTTTGGCAATTCACTCAAAAATGGTGCCAAACGCTTGCAAATGCTCTCCTGAAAGGTTTGGCAGTCGAAACAGAAGGCTTTTCATCAGAGGACAAGAAATCAGCCCTCGACCAACTTAACCGCGGAAAAGATTTTTAAAAAATCCCTAAGCTCCGTGGTCACAATTTGAGCAAAAATCTGACTTTTGGCAATTCACTCAAAAATGGTGCCAAACGCTTGGAAATGCTCCCATGAATGGTTTGGCAGTCGAAACAGAAGGCTTTTTATCACAGGACAAGAAATCAGCCCTCGACCACTTAACCGGCGGAAAAGATTTTTTGAAAAATCCCTAAGCCCCGGGGCACAATTTCAGCAAAAATCTGACTTTTGGCAATTCACTCAAAAATGGTGCCAAACGCTTGCAAATGCTCGCGGGAAAGGTTTGGCAGTCGAAACAGAAGGCTTTTCATCAAAGGACAAGAAATCAGCCCTCAGCAACATAACCGGCTGAAAATATTTTTTGAAAAATCCCTAAGCCCAGGGGTCACAATTTCAGCAAAAATCTGACTTTTGGCAATTCACTCAAAATGGTGCTAAACGCTTGCAAATGCTCCCCTGAAAGGTTTGGTAGTCGAAACAGAAGGCTTTTCATCAAAGGACAAGAAATCAGCCCTCAGCAACATAAACGGCGGAAAATATTTTTGAAAAATCCCTAAGCCCCGGGTCACAATTTCAGCAAAAATCTGACTTTTGGCAATTCACTCAAAATGGTGCCAAACGCTTGCAAATGCTCCCTGAAAGGTTTGGCAGTCGAAACAGAAGGCTTTTTATCAAAGGACAAGTAATCAGCCCTCGACCACTTAACCGGCGGAAAAGATTTTTTGAAAAAATCCCTAAGCTCCGTGGTCACAATTTGAGCAAAAATCTGACTTTTGGCAATTCACTCAAAAATGGTGCCAAACGCTTGCAAATGCTCTCTGAAAGGTTTGGCAGTCGAAACAGAAGGCTTTTCATCAAAGGACAAGAAATCAGCCCTCGACCACTTAACCGGCGGAAAAAGATTTTTTGAAAAAATCCCTAAGCCCCGGGGTCACAATTTCAGCAAAAATCTGACTTTTGGCAATTCACTCAAAAATGGTGCCAAACGCTTGCAAATGCTCTCCTGAAAGGTTTGGCAGTCGAATCAGAAGGCTTTTCATCAAAGCAACAAGAAATCAGCCCTCAGCAACATAACCGGCGGAAAATATTTTTTGAAAAAATCCCTAAGCCCCGGGGTCACAATTTCAGCAAAAATCTGACTTTTGGAAATTCACTCAAAAATGGTGCCAAACGCTTGCAAATGATCACCGGAAAGGTTTGGCAGTCGAAACAGAAGGCTTTTCATCAAAGGACAAGAAATCAACCCTCAGCAACATAACCGGCGGAAAATATTTTTTGTAAAAAAAACCTCAGCCCCGGGATCACAATTTCAGCAAAAATCTGACTTTGGCAATTCACTCCAAAATGGTGCTGAAACGCTTGCAAATGCTCCTCTGAAAGGTTTGGCAGTCGAAACAGAAGGCTTTTCATCAAAGGACAAGAAATCAGCCCTCAGCAACATAACTGGCGGAAAATATTTTTTGAAAAATCCCTAAGCCCCGGGTCACAATTTCAGCAAAAATCTGACTTTTGGCAATTCACTCCAAAATGGTGCCAAACGCTTTCAAATGCTATCCTGAAAGGTTTGGCAGTCGAAACAGAAGCCTTTTTATCACAGGACAAGAAATCAGCCCTCGACCACTTACCCAGCGGAAAAAGATTTTTTTGAAAAAATCCCTAAGCCCCGGGTCACAATTTCAGCAAAAATCTGACTTTTGGCAATTCATTCAAATATGGTGCCAAACGCTTGCAAATGCTCCTGAAAGGTTTGGCAGTCGAAACAGAACGCTTTTCATCAAAGGACAAGAAATCAGCCCTCCGCAACATAACCGGCGGAAAATATTTTTTGAAAAAATCCCTAAGCCCCGGCGTCACAATTTCAGCAAAAATCTGACTTTTGGCAATTCACTCAAATATGGTGCCAAACGCTTGCAAATGCTCTCCTGAAAGGTTTGGCAGTCGAATCAGAAGGCTTTTCATCAAACAACAAGAAATCAGCCCTCAGCAACATAACCGGCGGAAAATATTTTCAAAAAATCCCTAAGCCCCGGGGTCACAATTTCAGCAAAAATCTGACTATTGGAAATTCACTTAAAAATGGTGCCAAACGCTTACAAATGCTCCCCTGGAAGGTTTGGCAGTCGAAACAAAAGGCTTTTCATCAAAGGACAAGAAATCAGCCCTCGATCACTTAACCCAGCGGAAAAGATTTTTTGAAAAAATCCCTAAGCCTCGGGGTCACAATTTCAGCAAAAATCTGACTTTTGGGAATTCACTCAAAAATGGTTCTGAACGGTTGCAAATTGCTCCCTGAAAGGTTTGGCAGTCGAAACAGAAGGCTTTTCATCACAAGACAAGAAATCAGCCCTCAGCAACATAACCGGCGGAAAATGATTTTTTGAAAAATCCCTAAGCCCCGGGTCACAATTTCAGCAAAAATCTGACTTTTGGGAATTCACTCAAAAATGGTGCCAAACGCTTGCAAATGATCCCCTGAAAAGATTGGCATTCAAAACAGAAGGCCTTTCATCACATGACAAGAAATCATCCCTCGATCACATAACGGGCTGAATAGATTTTTTGAACAAATCACTAAGCCCCGGGGTCACAATTTCAGCAAAAATCTGACTTTTGGAAATTCACTCAAAAATGGTGCCAAACGCTTGCAAATGCTCCCTGAAAGGTTTGGCAGTCGAAACAGAAGGCTTTTCATCAAAGGAGAAGAAATCAGCCCTCGATCACTTAACCGGCGGAAAAGATTTTTTGAAAAAGTCCCTAAGCCCTGGGGTCACAATTTCAGCAAAAATCTGACTTTTGGCAATTCACTCAAAAATGGTTCTGAACGCTTGCAAATGCTCCCTGAAAGGTTTGGCAGTCGAAACAGAAGGCTTTTCATCAAAGGACAAGAAATCAGCCCTCAGCAACATAACCGGCGGAAAATATTTTTTGAAAAAATCCCTAAGCCCCGGGGTCACAATTTCAGCAAAAATCTGACTTTTGGCAATTCAATCAAAAATGGTGCCAAACGCTTGCAAATGCTCACCACAAAGGTTTGGCAGTCGAAACAGACGGCTTTTCATCACAGGACAAGAAATCAGCCCTCGATCCACATACCCGGCGGAAAAGATTTTTTGAAAAAATCCCTAAGCCCCGGGTCACAATTTCAGCAAAAATCTGACTTCTGGAAATTCACTCAAAAATGGTGCCAAACGCTTGCAAATGCTCCCTGAAAGGTTTGGCAGTTGAAACAGACGGCTTTTCATCAAAGGACAAGAACTCAGCCCCCAGCAACATAACTGGCGGAAAATATTTTTTGAAAAATTTCCTAAGCCCCGGGGTCACAATTTCAGCAAAAATCTGACTTTTGGCAATTCACTCAAAAATGGTGCCAAACGCTTGCAAATGCTCTCCTGAAAGGTTTGGCAGTCGAATCAGAAGGCTTTTGATCAAACGACAAGAAATCAGCCCTCAGCAACATAACCGGCGGAAAATAATTTTTGAAAAAAACCAAAAGCCCCGGGTCACAATTTCAGCAAAAATCTGACTTTTGGCAATTCACTCAAAAATGGTGCTGAACGGTTGCAAATTGCTCCCTGAAAGGTTTGGCAGTCGAAACCAGAAGGCTTTTCATCACAAGGACAAGAAATCAGCCCTCAGCAACATAACCGCGGAAAATATTTTTGAAAAATCCCTAAGCCCCGGGTCACAATTTCAGCAAAAATCTGACTTTTGGAAATTCACTCAAAAATGGTGCCAAACGCTTGCAAATGATCTCCTGAAATGTTTGGCAGTCGAAACAGAAGGCTTTTCATCACAGGACAAGAAATCAGCCCTCGACCACTGTATCCGGCGGAAAAGATTTTTTGAAAAAATCCCTAAGCCCCGGGTCACAATTTCAGCAAAAATCTGACTTTTGGCAATTCACTCAAAAATGGTGCGAAACGCTTGCAAATGCTCCCTGAAATGTTTGGCAATCGAAACAGAAGGCCTTTTCATCACAGGACAAGAAATCAGTCCTCGACCACTGAACCGGCGGAAAAGATTTTTGAAAAAATCCCTAAGGCCCGGGTCGACAATTTCAGCAAAAATCTGACTTTTGGGAATTCACTCAAAAATGGTGCCAAACGCTTGCAAATGCTCCCTGAAATGTTTGGCAATCGAAACAGAAGGCTTTTCATTACAGGACAAGTAATCAGCCCTCGTCCACTTAACCGGCGGAAAAGATTTTTTTTAAAAAATCCCAAATCCCCGTGGTCACAATTTGAGCAAAAAACTGTCTTTTTGTAATTCAGTCAAAAATGGTGCCAAATGCTTGCAAATGCTCTCCTGAAAGGTTTGGCAATCGAAACAGAAGGCTTTTTATCACAGGACAAGAAATCAGCCCTCGACCACTTAACCTGCGGAAAAAGATTTTTTAAAAAAAATCCCTAAACTCCGTGGTCACAATTTGAGCAAAAATCTGACTTTTGGGAATTCAGTCACAAATGGTGCCACATGCTTGCAAATGCTCCCTGAAATGTTTGGCAATCGAAACAGAAGGCTTTTCATCACAGGACAAGTAATCAGCCCTCGACCACTTAACCGGCGGAAAAGATTTTTTGAAAAATCCCTAAGCCCCGGGTCACAATTTCAGCAAAAATCTGACTTTTGGCAATTCACTCAAAAATGGTGCCAACGCTTGCAAATGCTCGCCTGAAAGGTTTGGCAATCGAATCAGACGGCTTTTCATCAAACAACAAGAAATCAGCCCTCAGCAACATAACCGGCGGAAAATATTTTTTGAAAAAATCCCTAAGCCCCGGGGTCACAATTTCAGCAAAAATCTGACTTTTGGCAATTCATTCAAAAATGGTTCTGAAGGGTTTCAAATGCTTCCCTGTAAGGTTTGGTAGTCGAAACAGAAGGCTTTTCATCAAAGGACAAGAAATCAGCCCTCAGCAACATAACCGGCGGAAAATAATTTTTGAAATAATCTCTAAGCCCCGGGTCACAATTTCTGCAAAAATCTGACTTTTGGAATTCACTCAAAAATGGTGCCAAACGCTTGCAAATGCTCCCTGAAATGTTTGGCAATCGAAACAGAAGGCTTTTATCAAAGGACAAGTAATCAGCCCTCGACCACTTAACCGGGCGGAAAAGATTTTTTGAAAAATCCCTAAGCTCCGTGGTCACAATTTGAGCAAAAATCTAACTTTTTGCAATTCACTCAAAAATGGTGCCAAACGCTTGCAAATGCTCTCCGAAAATGTTTGGCAATCGAATCAGAAGGCTTTTAATCAGACAACAAGAAATCAGCCCTCGACAACATAACAGGCGGAAAAGATTTTTTGAAAAAATTCCTAAGCCCCGGGATCACAATTTGAGCAAAAATCTGACTTTTGGAAATTCATTCAAAAATGGTTCTGAACGGTTGCAAATGCTCCCCTGAAATGTTTGGCAATCGAAACAGAAGGCTTTTTATCACAGGACAAGAAATCAGCCCTCGACCACTTAACCGGCGGAAAAAGATTTTTTTGAAAAAATCCCAAAGCCCCGGGGTCACAATTTCAGCAAAAATCTGACTTTTGGCATTTCACTCAAAAATGGTGCCAAACGCTTGCAAATGCTCTCCTGAAAGGTTTGGCCGTCGAATCTGAAGGCTTTTCATCAATCAACAAGAAATCAGCCCTCAGCAACATAACCAGGCGGAAAATATTTTTGAAAAATGCCTAAGCCCCGGGTCACAATTTCAGCAAAATCTGACTTTTGAAAATTCTCTCAAAAACGGTGCCAAACGCATGCAAATAGTCCCCTGAAAGGTTTGGCAGTCGAAACAGAAGGCGTTTCATCAAAGGACA
>CANTUW010000174.1:0-26005 GCA_947686815.1 Podarcis lilfordi | reverse complement strand
CCAACCTTGCAGTTTGAAAGCACGCAGTGAAAGTAGATAAATAGGTACCACTCCAGCGGGAAGGTAAACGGCATTTCCATGCACTGCTCTGGTTCGCCAGAAGTGGCTTAGTCATGCTGGCCACATGACTCGGAAAGCTGTCTGCAGACAAATGCCAGCTGCCTCGGCCAGTAAAGCGAGATGAGTGCTGCAACCCCAGAGTCATCCGCAACTGGACCTAACAGTCAGGGTCCCTTTACCTTTAAGAACATAACACAAGAACACAAGGAGAGCATTCTGGATCAAGCCAATGGTCCATCTAGCTCAGCATCCTGTTCTCACAGTGGCCAACAGAAAGGTGGTTAAGAAAACCCAACAGAGACTCCATCTCCTCAGAGTATTGCGGAAGAACGATGTCAATCAACATCTGATGATCTCCTTCTACTGGTCCACAATAGAAAGTGTCCTTTCATACTGCATCACAGTGTGGGACGCTGGTTTGACATCATCTGATAGGAAGTGCCTACAGAGGGTGGTGAATACAGCACAAGATAATATGGGCTGTCCCGTCAATCCACTGGATGAAATAGCGGAATAACGTTGAGGAAAATTCTCAGGGATGATTCACACCCTGGCCGGCACTTTCTTGCTCTCCTGCCCTCGGGCAGAAGATATAGAAGCATGATTAGTCGTGCCAACAGGGTAAAGAACAGCTTCTCTCCGTGGGCTGTTAGGCTGCTGAATAGAAAGATAACAACAGGGCAACTGACTTTCGGGTTTGGTGGGTATGCGTCAACAAACAAGGGGAATTAAGAATAAGAGAGCTGAGTGCTCCTGTAATCTCAATTGTATAGGTAAAGGTAAAGGTACCCCTGGCCATTAGGTCCAGTCGTGGCCGACTCTGGGGTTGCGGCGCTCATCTCACTTTATTGGCCAAGGGAGCCGGCGTACAGCTTCCGGGTCATGTGGCCAGCATGACTAAGCCGCTTCTGGTGAACCAGAGCAGTGCACGGAAATGCCGTTTACATCCCGCCAGAGCGGTACCTATTTATCTACTTGCACTTTGACGTGCTTTCGAGCTGCTAGGTTGGCAGGAGCAGGGACCGAGTAACGGGAGCTCATCCCGTCGTGGGGAATCAAACCGCTGACCTTCTGATCGGCAAGTCCTAGGCTCTGTGGTTTAACTCACAGCGCCACCCGCATCCCAATCTCAATTGCATAAGTGACAATAAAGTATTTCAATTTCAATTTCAACCAGATGCCTCTGGGAAACCTGCAAGCAGGATGCGAGCACCAGAGCCCTCTTGCTTCCTGCGGTTTCCAGCAACTGGTACTTGGAAGCATTTCTGCCTCTGACGGTGGGGGCAAAGCAGAGCCATCGTAATTAGTAGACAATGCACAACTTCTCATATCACACCCCTCTCTCAACATCTCATGCCTCGAAACTGGAAGGTAAGTGTTAGGAGAAAATAAAGTTGGAAAGCAGAAAGTTTGCTCTTGGGAAATGCAAACCCACATTTAACATGTATATCATGGTACGATATAACAACAGGCCACTGGCAGCCCAGATACACGACAACCGGGTCCAAAAATTCCAGAGTGAAAGGAAAGAGAGTCTCGCTAAAAGGACAAAGACCTTTAGCATCAGGAGGACATTCAGCCCTTGCCAACTTGCCTGCTATTTTGGGAGGATAACAGGGCTTGGGGGAGAGCCAAAGAATTGGGTATAACACAGCGTCCAAAGTATAGCTGAGTGTTTCAGATCACTCAGAAGGGGAGAACACACGCACGCCTGCGAGGGCAGCCCCTCCAATTGTCCTGCAGCTGCTCAGCACCTGAGTCTATCTTGCTGCCTTCCCCTGCCCTGTCCCAAGTCGGAGGGGAGCTCTGTGATTCCCCCATAAAAAACGCTTGCAGTATTTTGGGCTTTTCAGTTTAGAGAAAAGGCAAGTAAGAGGCGACACAGCAGAAGTTTCTGAAATTTTGCACGGCATGGAGGAAAGTCGATAGAGAAAAGTCATTCTCCCTTTCATGTAACACTAGAAGTCATGGACATGCAAGGAATCTGAATGTTGGAAGATTCGGGACAGATAAAGGGAAGTCCTTCTTCACACAGAGCAAACTATGGATCTCCCTGCTACAGGAGGCAGTGATGGCCAGCAACCTGAATGGCTTTAAAATAAGATTAGGCAAATTCATGGAGAAAAGGACTATCAATGGCTGTGTGATAAGAATTTTAAGGTCTTAGATGTATAATAAATGTTCATAAATGTACCAACCAAGCACGTACGTAGATCAGCACAGGAAGACCAACCATTTTTGGCTCCCAAACTGACCAAATGTTTTCTCTGCAAGGTCAAAGGAAAATGGAAAAGCCTCCCCATTGTCTTTTCCTTCACAAATCCTGTCTTAAGGGTATGTCTGTGTTTGAATAGGGTGAGCCTGTGACCTGGCTCAGGAACTAAGTATTTATCATTGCAAAAGACTGGCCAGGCTCCCCAGGGTCAAGTGAGCATTAACAGGTAAACCTGTCAGACAAGATACGGTAAACAACGCACTCAGATTTCTCCTGTAGACCACCTTTACTGTGATGTAGGTATGATGTATCTGGAGGTGGTGGTCTTGGGTTACACCCCTTCTGTGAGGTATGTATGATGTATGGAGGGGTGGTCTGGAGCTCCAGGGCAGGGAATTTAAAATGTCTATATAAGGGCTGGCACACCTGGGTTCTGGGTTCCTCCTCCTTTCCTGCGTGTGAGGGGAGAACCCTGTTGCAACAGATCCTGCCAACCTAGCAGTTCGAAACCATGTTAAAGTGCAAGTAGATAAATAGGTACCGCTCCGGCGGGAAGGTAAACGGCGTTTCCGTGCACTGCTCTGGTTCGCCAGAAGTGGCTTAGTCATGCTGGCCACATGACCCGGAAGCTGTATGCCGGCTCCCTCGGCCAGTAAAGCGAGATGAGCGCCGCAACCCCAGAGTCATCCGCAACTGGACCTAATGGTCAGAGGTCCCTTTACCCTTTATGTATAATGATGATGCTGCTGTTTGCTGTCTCAGGCCTGGACAAAGAGGAGGTCCAGGACTTGGATTTAGGAGCCCACCGTTTCTCAGGAGCCCATGAGACTTCATGCTTCCTGCGTGGGATAAAAATAATCCTTCTGCGTCAGCTCTGCTCACTGTGATGGACAAGACACCCAATTCCTATGTGAATCCTTCTCTTCTCTCATTAAGACAATTCCCCGGGGAGGCCATCAAATTAATTTTGGCAGAAAAACAGAAAGATGAGCAGTTTGGGCTGTGTGCTTGAGTAGGTGCCTTGAATTGCTCTCCCTGGTTCACTGCCTTCCTTGCTCTGCACAGGCGCAGCCCATCGTGGGGCATTCCAGCACTGGAAACCAAGAATTCTCTTTAAGAAAAATCATAGGATTGTAGAGTTGGAAGGGACCCCCAAGGGTCATTTAGTCCAACCCCTGCAATAAAGGAATCACAAGAGAAGGACCAGATGCTTCAGGCACCAACTGGGCAGGGTGGAAGAAAAGTGTGCAGGAGATGCAGTTCATCAGTTTCCCCCCCAACCTGTTGCCCCCCAGTCGCTCTGGACTACAATTCCCATCAGCCCCATGATGGGTCTGGCTTTGTTGGCAGATTCAGGACAGATAATATAATAAAAAATAAATAAATAATTTTATTTATACCCCGCCCTCCCCAGCCAAGACCGGGCTCAGGGCGGCTAACACCAAATATAAAAACAATTGATTGAAATACAGCTTAAAAAACAAGATTAAAATACAACATTAAAACATTAAAATGCAGCCTCGTTTCAGTGGAAACTCAATCAAAAACATTTTGGGGGATAAAAACGTCAAGTCTTCACCAAGGCTAACTATCCAGACTGGTCCTACATGGGCCAGAAGAAAGCCAGGGAAGTCCCCAAATAGGAGTTCCATCACAGAAGGAGAAAGGAAAAAAGAAAGAGGGGAAGGGGATCAAGTTGATCAAAGAAAGCACTTCTTTGTACAGAGCAGAGTTAAACTTTGGAACTCCCTCCCCCAGAAGGCAGCAATGGGCAGTCAGCTTTTGAAGAGGGTGAGACAAATTCACAGAGGAGAGGGCTATTGGTGGCTATTAAGCTCTTCCTCCAACTATGCAGGCAGCAATGCTTCTGGCTAACAGTTGCTGGAAACCACAGGAAGCGAGAGTTGGAGGAAGTCTAGGCGTCAGCCATAGCCCACCATTGCACTCTGACCCCTCCACAATGTGGTGAATGAAGAGCAAATGTTGTAGCTTGTGCAATAGGAATGAGAATCCAGATTGTCCTGCTCCTGTCCTGCTCCTTCTTTCTGCCAACCATGAGCACAGAAACTGAGACTATCAGCAGCCACTCTCTCAAAAGGAAACCCTCACAAAAGGAAATTAGCCCAGGGCAGCAAAATGTTTGTCAGCTTTCCCAGACAGAAAGAAGCATCGCAGCCCGTCAGAAAATGGAACAGTGCTGTGCAAAATTATGGAAACTTCCCTGGTGCCAGCCCTGAGAAGCCTGGCCGTCACATGCTACTTGACAGGGATCCAGAAGGATGGGTTGTCGTTTTTCATGAGATCAAGAGGTTAGAGAAGATGTATGTCTAGCAATACTGGTGCAGCAGACCCAAATTCTTAATCAGTAAGTCAGAGTACGTTGAGTCAAATCCACTGAGCAGGCTGAAGACACAGCAGAATTAAACACTCTGAATCTAATTCATCTTTGAACTGAGGTGGTTCTCTGAGCACCTGATCAGAATATTGTTCTGCTGGTTTTGGTAACAGTGCGGACACTTGATATGATATGGCAGTAGATACTAGAATCTGTAATTTGTCACCAGCCAATAGATTTTCACCAGCTATTCCTGCTCCAGGGTCTCCCTTTCATCTCCACACCTGGGGCATCGCATAACATTTGCATGTGCCAATTTACATGTATAGACTCTTCTGAGACCAGCAGGTTGCTAAGATCTCAACAGTATTTGCAGAGCACCCACTAGGTGACCTTGGGCCAGTCATTCCACCGACCGTGCCTGCGTCACAGGGTGGTTGTGTAGATAAAACAAGGAGCAAGCAATAACAGGAGCATCACCCTGAACTTCTGGGAAGAAGAGTGATATATGAATACAGTTAAGTTGTGGGTGAACATAACAGAAGACACAGCGATTCTTCAAACAGCTCTTGTTTATTCACAGGCCAGAACAGAACTGAGCTGAAGGGTTCAGCCAGCCTGCTTATATAGAGCTCCACTACAACGCAACAGTAACAATTTTCTAAAACTATCCAATCACTGAATGTCACTTTCAATCCCTTATTTGCATATGCGGACCTGAATGAAAACTATCTACAGTATCCCCCTGCTGGCCCAGGGTGAGAACTTCAATACATAACAAATACATATCTGTGGCAGCGGATGTGGCTTTTAAAACTATCTCACCCTGAGACCTGTCAGGAGTAAGCATGGACCACTGGTACCAAATAGTATGGGAAACAGCCCTATTAGAAAAATTAACCAACAAACTGAAACTGACACAGGGACAAATAGAAGAAGATGCCTTCACCCCAGTATGGCTCCCCTTTATCACATACACAGCCCAACAAGACAATGACAATAATCCACCAACAGTATACAAATCAATTTGGCGAACCTGATCCAAAACACCCACCCACCCCACTCACACATGAAAACAAAGACCACCACAGCCAACCACAAATAAACAGTCACATCCCAGGCCAACCCCAACCTCTCTCACCACCAAAGGAACACAAGTGAACAGCAGAGAACCTGCACAAGCGACGCTGACGCAAAACCCCACATATATTAAGCAAAATAGAAACATCGCCACCCGACCCCCCCATCTCCCCCCCTTTCCTCCTTCTTCTTCCGAATGTCTCAACAAATGAAACTGATCTGTAAAAATGTTACAGGGGGGAAAAAATACGAGAGAGAGAGACATAACACACGCTTTTGTAAATCAAGAAAATATTTTAATAAAAAACAAAACAAAACCATCTCATCCCCTTATTGAGTTGCGTTTTCAGAAGGAAATCTTGGGAAAGTCATAAAGAGGGAGCAAGGAGAGAGCAGTTCAGGACTGGTTTGGCACAAGCAGCCCCAGCAAACGCCACGGGTTTTCAAAAGGCATCACACACAGAGAGCAGCAGGTATTTTTGCCTGAGGCCCAAACACAGTGCTCTGGGCTGGGCGGCTGAAGACGCTGCAGGCTGGTTCTGCCTGCCAATTGCTTCTCCAGCCCTCACACGTCAGGATCCAGGTCCCATTTATATCAATGAGAGATTTGCCACTGACTCTGGGCTTAACTCAAGGCGCAATCAAAGCTTCTCTGCTGCGAGTCAGACAGGGAGGATGAAGAGCAGAGAAGAGGACAGGGGAGGGTCCACTGGCTTCCCCATCTCCCTCCCAGCTGCTTCCCTCCCCTGATGAGCACGTGGCAAGGGCAAACCAAGCAGCCACCTGGAGCAGGATCTGCTGGAGAGGGGAAGAGGGCTGAGGTCCCAAGACTGTCCTGCTCTGTGGTGCGGAAAAGCATGGCCAAAGCCCGGCTGGGCTGTAAGACAAAGCAAGGTTCAGGTAGGACACTGAGAAACTCAGGGTTCAGGCTGGATACAGGATTCAGGCCACGCTCCTCTGGGGAAGACAGAGTTTTGAGTTCTGATGTTCTTCCAGCAAGGAACAAGCTGAAACCTGAAAGCCAGTGTAATAATAATAATAATAATAATAATAATAATAATAATAATTTATTTATATCCCGCCCATCTGGCTGGGTTTCCCCAGCCACTCTGGGCGGCTTCCAACAGAACACTAAAATACAATAGCCTATTAAACATTAAAAGCTTCCCTAAACAGGGCTGCCTTCAGAGGTCTTCTAAAAGTTTGGTAGTTATTTTTCTCTTTGCCATCTGGTGGGAGGATCCAGTGTGGATTAGTGGTTTGTGTCAGACCAGGACCTGGGAAAGAGCAGGGTTCAAATCCTCCCACTCAGGCAGGATACTCGCTGGGTGACCTTGGGCCACTCACTCAATCTCAGCCTAACCTACCTCGCAGGGTTGCAAGGGCTAAGTGAGGAGAAGGAGCAGATCCATATCTGCCAACTTGAGCTCCTTGAGAGAAAAGCTGGGATAGAAATGCAACAAGATAAATCCAGACATATGTAACAAACTCTTGTGCAGGAGTTAGAACTAAAGGATTCATGACAGGTGGCCATCCAAGCTCTGCTGAAAACCTCCAATGAAGGAGTTATTCCTGGTGTTTCAACGGAATCTTCTTTCTTGCCATTTGAATCCGTTGGTTCAGTTCCTGCCCTTCAGAGCCGTGGGAAACAAGCTGGCTCCATCTTCTACGGAAGTTTTGTGTGGCGTGAGATGTGCTCTGCTTCCTTTTATGCACACACACTCATTTCTTTTTGGTCCACCGCTGCCTGTGCTCCAAGCGGGCTTCCAGGTTTTTAAAACAATGCAAGAGGTGGGGTGGAAAAACCCCTGCCAAGCTCATTTATCAGAAATGGCAGAAGTGGGATAACTGCCCTCTCTCTCTCTCTCTCTCTCTCTCTCTCTCTCTCTCACACACACACACACACACACACACTGCCAGCAGAGAGCCTTCGGTCAGATCTGAGAGCTGCCTTCAGATCTCCACCCACAGAGAAGTGCGATCCTGCAGACTTCAACTAATGAATTGCAATCAAGACTCACCAGGTTTGACTAAATATAGTCATTGGCCGCATCCAGCTGCAAAAAAAATTAAAGGGCAATCACACATCACCATATGCTCCTCCAACTATCAGGGTATTTTGTTTTTTGTTTTTTAAAGCGTTTTTACATCACTGTCTTGACTGGATCGCGTTTCCAATCACTTCTTAATTGAACTTTTAAAATGCTCTCTGCTAATGCTTGCTTTTGATTGTGCATGAAATGTTTATGGAGTAGTTTTGAGACTTCAGAATAACATTATGAATATCACATTGCTGGGAGGGAGGTGGGGGTGGCTGGCCGACTGGCTGGGACCCACAATTCTGGGGCCAAACATGCTCTGCACTTTCTTGCGCTGCTCCAGGGACATTTCTCCCAAGGTTGGTTCACTCCAGGTATCAGAGCCAGGCTGGAGAGAAAAGCGCCTGCCGCAGTGGGAAACTGGGGGGGAACAGGGCAGAAAGAGGCTCAGCTCCCCTCACCCAACTTTCCATAGCCCTGGAGCTAAGAGCTAACCTTTACTCCTGGCTCCTCAGAACAGTTAGCACAGCCTAGGGCCAATGGATTAGCTAGCCTTTCTCTGTCTCTCTCCCCCCTCCCTTGGTGTGGGATGTGAATCTCTGCTGGAGAAAGGATGCTCCAAATGGCCCTGAATCATCAAAATGAGGCATCTCAGAGTCAAGTCCTGCTACAGCTGTCTTCCCTTTCTCCAGCTCTTGCCCAGAATGAACTATTTCTTGCCAGTGTTTTGCTTTCTCACTTTGTTTTGTGCATATGTGTTTAAAAAAGCACAACACATCATCTCCTCTCCACACTCATTTTCTTTCAGTTCCATGTGGAGGGGGGTGTCAGGCATCTGGGATATTATTATTTTTTCAACGCACAAGCCCTTTCTTCTATTTATGGAGACAAAAGTTTGTTATTTCCTCTTAGATGAAATGAAATTTCCTAATTAAAAAACAGCGCTGTTGAAACCGGATTCCTTCTCCCAGGTGAGAACAGCCTCTCCAGTTTGAGTGCAAATGCCTACCAATTTATCTTTCTCTCCCAAATGATCCTATTGAATATTTAAGTGCATTTGGGAATCCAGAGGTGCAGTGTGCATCTGATAGCACAGACACCCCCATTTCTGGTTACTGGTGCAGAAGAAAATAATTAGCAGATGAAGCCATTTGGACTCCCATCCCTCTCGTTCAGAAGGAGTTGAGCCCCTGTGTCTTCCAAGGCCCCGATCGTTAGAAAAGAAGGCAAGCGTGGAAGATCTCTCTTTAGGGAATCTTGCAAAATGGAACAAGAGCTGCCCTCTGCTCTGAGCACTTTTTCCAACCCAAGGCTGAGTGATATCAGCATCCAGGCACTCCACATCTAGGGTTTCAATATCTAAAAGACTGCTGAAAGTCAAGGGATGTGAATGCTAGTTTAGGAACAATGCCCAGAGCCCCAGTTATCTTTCAGCCTCAGTCCCCCCTTCTATGAAATAGGAATATTAAAGATCAGCCTCAGACAGTTGTGAGAACAAGCAAGATAAACTTTCAGTATCACCATCCTAAGCCACCATTTTTGATTCCCAAACTGACCAAATGTTTTCTCTGCAAGGTCTAAGGAAAATGGAAAAAGCCTCCCCATTGTCTTTTCCTTCACAAATCCTGTCTTAAGGGTATGTCTGTGTTTGAATAGGGTGAGCCTGTGACCTGGCTCAGGAACTAAGTATTTATTATTACAAAAGACTGGCCAGGCTCCCCAGGGTATCCAATCAAGTAAGCAGTAACAGGTAACCTGCCAGACAGGAGATAAACAACAACAGGAGATAAACAACGCACTCATATTTCTGCTGTAGACCGCCCTTTCTGTGATGTAGGTATGATGTGTCTGGGGGGTGGTCTTGAGCTACACCCATTCTGTGATGTGTGTATGATGCTTCTGGGGGTGGTCTTGGACTCCAGGACGGGCAATTTAAAATGTCTATATAAGGGCGGGCACACCTTGGTTCTGGGTCCTCCTCCTTTCCTGTGTGTGAGGGAAGCACCCTGTTGCAACAGATCAATAAAAATCAGGCTTACTAGCTGCTTTGCTTCTCAATATTCCCTGCTTGGTCTCTGCTATTTTCTCCTACCAATAGGGAACCTATGTGAGGACTCTATATGGGCTCTTGGATACCCCATAAGGGAAAAGGGCAGATTTTTGTTTACAACACTAGGAAGAAAAGAGCTCAGAGCCTTAAGGAGGGACAGGAGGGAATCTAGAATACAGGAGTTGCAGTGTGTGTGTGTGTTTAAGGCCAGAAAGCCTCTAACCTTAGGCCCGTAATCCACTTACTATATCCAGGCCACAGTACGTGACAGAAAGCAGGCGTACCCTAGGAAAGTGTCTGCTCATGAAATCTGCCCAGGTGGCTGCGGATGCTCCCAGAAAGCAAGTCAAGACACTGACTATACGGAATTTATTTATTTTTTTTAAAAAAAGGTTGCAAGGTCTCCATTCCATTTGTGCTGGGGGAAAGTCCGTCCAACGGCTGACGTTGCAAACCAACCCACTGAATCTTCTAAAAACATGGGTGTCTGCTCTGAGTAGACCACTACTCCGTGGGGCCAAACCCCCAGTGGTGGACCTCTCTGATGCTTGACCCCCAGGTTCCCTGAGTTGCCGGTCACAGTAACCCTTATCTATTAAAATATTGATTGTTGAGATGTTTCTGTTTGGGGCAGAGAAGCAACCTTCTGCAACGCACAGCAGATCACAAAATGGCAAGGGTGGAGAGCATATTCATGGCTCAATAGAAGCCTGCCAGAGCCAAGGGGTTGCGTTCAGAAGACTAAGCACCCTGGTCTTTCCTTTCTCTAGTACTATCCCCTTCTGCCATTGAGGGGGAAGGTGGGCATCCATACTGCCAACTTGTCAATCACTTTCTCTGACTCCCCCTTTTTTTTAGGGGGAGGAGTCAAGGGTCCAGGGTATAACCAGCCCAGCTCAGGAGATCTTCCTCACAAATGGAGCCATTCACCCTGTTCTCTCTCATTTGTGCTGGGAACCCTTTCAGCTCAACTGGCTTTTCAACCGGAAGAGAGAATATGCAAAGAATGAAAAGGGAAACTCCAGGAAGTGGCAGAGCAGTCTGACTTTGCCTCTCCAGAGAGAAACCCGTCTGCAGCAGTGAACTGGCCACCAAAGGCTAGACACATTAGGCTGCATTCACACAGCCCCATTGCAACCTAGGTCCAGCTGCCCTATGGCCTGCTTCAGCCTCTCATCCCAGGCTCACATGGCCTCTGGGGTTGCTTCATTTGTTCTTGAGTTAAAACGAACCTTTTCTATGACCCTTCCACATCTGCCAGGCACAACTGACAAGGAAGATATAGCCACAGGAAACAAATTGCAGAACTGTTTTCACAGGCAAGTCTCATGGGGAAAGCCCTGCGGGGTTGAAGAGAACATGGATGGGTGCAGAATTCTCATCTGGTCCGTTAATATTCCCTGGGTTTTCCATGCATTAGGGAAATCCAGTATCGAGGCTCGAAGCCTTAACCACCTGCTCTGTATTCTAAAAGCAAGTTCCATGGATATTCATCACACTGCAAGATGGCCTCCTGCTGGCTGCAACGCCTTATCGGAAACACCAGTTCTGCTAGTGTTTCCTCTGAGGAAAATACTCAGAAGTACAGCTCGCCTGAGGTGACACAGACAGACAGACAGAATGACAGACATGCCTGGCATCTGCCCCAACAACAGCCACACTGGTCAGAAAGCACTCACACCAGACAGCAAGAACTTCAGAGAAATAACACTGTAAGGGTATTACAGTGGTACCTCGGGTTAAGAACTTAATTCGTTCTGGAGGTCCGTTCGTAACCTGAAACTGTTCTTAACCTGAGGTACCACTTTAGCTAATGGGGCCTCCTGCTGCTGCTGGAGCACGATTTCTGTTCTCATCCTGAAGCAAAGTTCTTAACCTGAGGTACTATTTCTGGGTTAGCGGAGTCTGTAACCTGAAGCGTCTGTAACCTGAAGCGTCTATAACCCAAGGTACCACTGTAGTGCCATTAAAAGGTGAGGTAAAGGACCCCTGACAGTTAAGTCCAGTTGTGAATGACTCTGGGGTTGCGGCGCTCATCTCACTTTACTGGCCGAGGGAGCCGACGTTTGTCCGCAGACAGTTTTTCCAGGTCATGTGGCCAGCAAGGCTAAGCCGCTTCTGGCGAACCAGAGCAGCACACGGAAACGCCGATTTCCTTCCCGCCGGAGCAGTACCTATTTGTCTACTTGCACTTTGACGTGCTTTTGAACTGCTAGGTTGGCAGGAGCAGGGACCGAGCAACGGGAGCTCACCCCATCGCGGGGATTCGAACCACCGACCTTCCGATCGGCAAGCCCAAGAGGCTCAGTGGTTTAACCCACAGCGCCACCCGCATTTCTTATTACTGCCATTAAACATATGCTTTAAGGCTGGGGTGGACTTGAATGTCTACCCCTCCACCACTGAAGTTTCCCCACTGCACACAACCAGCCTGTGATTATCATAAGAACAGAGGAAGAGGCTTCTGGATCAGGCCAATGGCCCATCTAGTCCAGCATCCTGTTTTCCCAGTGGCCAACCAGACGCCTGTAGGAAACTCAAAAGCACAAGAGCACTCTCTCCCCCTGAGTTTTCCAGTAGGGCCTCTCCTCCTGGAGAGGAGGGGTTGTGAGCGGGAGCAGCTTCCCGCAGGGGCAGGGGGGCGTGTCCAGCTCCCTGCTCCTGATTGCTTCAGCTGCCGCGGCCAAGCCTTCTGGCCAACCAATAGGGCCGGCTGGTGGGCGGGGCTAGCCGCATTTAAACAGCCGCGGCAGTGCTCTGCTCCCAGTCTGTTCCTGCTTTCTTTGGATCTCCCGCCCTCCCTCCCTCCCTCTTAGGTCAGCTTCTTCTGCGTATTGACCTTGCTATGGACTTTGGTTGGCCGCCTTGGTTGCTCAAGGGGCCTGGTAGGACTTTTTTATCCATTTGGCAAATTGGCACCAGCCTCTTGGTTTTTTCGCCTACCTCATAGCAACTCGTCACAACTTTCTGGTACTGGTGGTTAGGCATTGGAAAATGTGTGCTGTGTTGGAGGATTGGGTATGCGCCATCATCTACCCCTCCTCTTTTGGGTATTCCGTTAAAGGAATCTGGCAGTCGTGGATCCTGTCCGGTGCCCTGCTTGTGGCTAGGGCTATGGCACGACCCCCGATGACGTCATGGGGGAGCTTCCAGTTGTATTTGCATCAACAAGCTCCTCCCATTGGTTGTTAACCCTTATATGACTCCTGTGGAGTCTGGTATTGCTGTTTCATCCAATGCCTAAGCCAATACTACTCACATGCTGTAACCAATAAAAGTTGTAGCCTAATTTTGCCCATTAACCTAAAATAATGTGTCTTTGTGGCTTATTATACTCCTATGCGGGTGGTGGTTCCTCGACTCACAACTGGTATTCAGAAGTATTGTTGCTTCCAGCTGTGGAGAAAGATCATCACCATCGACTGTCATCTCCTCCATTAATTTGTTCAACCCCTTTTCAAAGCCTCCCTCTTGTGGGAGGGAGTTCCATAGTTTAGCTACGTGTCGCATGAAGGAGTTTCTTCAGTGGCGTCCACGTCATCACAGTGGATGGAGTTATAAACCTCCGGCGTTGCTCCTGGCACGAAACTGCAGGCAAGAGTTGACAGGCAGCGATTATCAAAGGATTCCCAGCCAGAGCAGCCGTGTCTGTGGCTTTTGTTGCCATGTTGTTGTTGTTGTTGTTTAGTCGTTTAGTCGTTTAGTCGTTTAGTCATTTAGTCGTGTCCGCCTCTTCGTGACCCCCTGGACCAGAGCACGCCAGGCACTCCTGTCTTCCACTGCCTTCCGCATGCCATGTTAAACCTGTTGAAACTATCAAATGCTCGGTCTCTTTGCTGGACGAAGAGGATGCGATGGGAGGGGGTGGCAGAGCTGCCCTGAAACAGAGGCTGCTGTATCGATTTTGTTTTCGTATTTTTATTAAAGATTTTCTTGATTTACAAAAGTATGTGTAATGTCTCTCTCTTGTATTTTTTCCTTGTAACATTTTTACAAATCAGTTTCATTTGTTGAGACATTAGGAAGAAAAGGGAGAGAGGGGTGGAGGGGGGTGGGGGGGTCGGGTGGTGATGTTTCTATTTTGCTTAATATATGTGGGGTTTTGCGTTAGCGTTGTTCTCGCAGGTTCTCTGCTGTTCACTTGTGTTTCTTTGGTGGGGAGAGAGGTTGGGGTTGGCCTAGGGTGTGGCTGTTCTTTGTGGTTGACTGTGGTGGTCTTTGTTTTCATGTGTGAGTGAGGTGGGTGTTTTGGATCAGGTTAGCCCTATTGATTTGTATGCTGTTGGTGGATTTTTGTCATTGTCTTGTTGGGCTGTGTATGTGATAAAGGGAGCCATACCAGGGTGAAGGCGTCTTCTTCTGTTTGTCCCCATGTCAGTTTCAGTTTATCGGTTAATTTTTTTAGTAAGGCTGTTTCCCATACTATTTGGTACCATTGGTCCATGCTTACTCCTGACAGGTCTCTCCACTAAACATCTTCCAAGACAACAATGCCTATTTACACCACAGAGAACTCATAACCCACGTACTTTCAGCAGCCAGAAACAGTAAAGGTAAAGGTAAAGGTAAAGGTAACAGTAAAACTAAAGGTAAAGGTAAAGGGACCCCTGACCATTAGGTCCAGTCATGGCCGACTCTGGGGTTGCGGCACTCATCTCGCTTTACTGGCCGAGGGAGCCAGCGTTCAGCTTCCGGGTCATGCGGCCAGCATGACTAAGCCGCTTCTGGCGAACCAGAGCAGTGCACGGAAATGCCGTTTACCTTCCCGCTGGAGCAGTACCTATTTATCTACTTGTACTTTGACGTGCTTTCAAACTGCTAGGTTGGCAGGAGCAGGGACGGAGGCTGCTGTTAAACTGTTCTCAGCAAGGAGCTGGCATCCAGGCAGTCTGGAGAGAATTTTGCCCGAGGGAAGACTTTCCTGTCGCCCAGGAGGCATGCAAACAACTATCAAAGGAAAGTGGAGAAGGACAAGGGGCAGGAGGAGCCCCTGTGAAGGTTGCATCTGCCAAGCACCCGACTCTGCCTCCTAGCAGAACTGAAGGAGAGCCTTCAATCAGGCTGATGGGTGACTTTCAAGAATGCAGGAGTCTGAAGAGGCTTTTGAGGGAGCGCCCTGAGAAAGAACAGAACCATTTGCCCTGCAATGCTGTGTGTGTTTACTTGGAAGGATGGCCCAAGTGAGTGTGCGCAGGATTACAGCTTGAATTTGGGCGCAGAGGCTGGTGGCTCCCAGAGATGGGTGGGAGTTGCAGCGGCTGGAGGGCATCAGGTTAAGGAAAGCATGTCATACCATAATCTTAATTATTTCGTAAAATTATTACACTGCTTGATTGAAAAAAACAAAAGAACCCGAAACACACACATCAAAGCGGTTTACGAAAAGATTTAAAAAAACAAAATCAGGAAAAAACAGCAATACATATCAAAAGTTAAAATACTGAAACAGATTAAAATTCACACCAGCATTTCTAAGCATCTGGGGAGGCTTGCCCAAACAAGTATGTTTTTAGCAGGTGCCAAAATGAATACAGTGAAGGTGCCTGCTTGATATCAGTAGCCAGGGAGTTTTGAAGCTTCATAATAATAATAATAATAATAATAATAATTTATTTATAACCCGCCCATCTGGCTGGGTTTCCCAGCCACTCTTTAAACAATCGAGTTCTTCCAAATGTGGAAATTGCTTTGCAAAAAGAAGGCATACAAAAATGTGCACATTGTGAGAAATTTGCATTAGAATGCTGATAAATTTTCACTAGGGCTCAAAAAAAGGAAAAAATTGCAAACTTAGAAATGAACTTGAAACTGGGGGTGGGGGTGGGTGGGAAACGAGAAACTTGGAGAAAAAGACATTGGCAAATACACCCATCCCTAATCTGGCCCATGCCAGACTTGAATTTGCGCCCCTCAAACTAGAGTCAGGTCCGAATTCCAGGTTGATTCGCACAGCGGTTTACTGCTGTTGTTTTGTAGTTCATTGGTCTTAGAGAGAAGGATGCTCCAATCTTCCTACCATCCCAGTTCACACTCTCACAGGGCGTCTTCTTGTGAGTCGAGGACCCGCCACCCGCATATGAGTATAATAAGCCACAAAGACACATTATTTTAGGTTAATGGGCAAAATTAGGCCACAACTTTTATTGGTTACAGTATGTGAGTAGTATTGGCTTAGGCATTGGATGAAACAGCAATACAAGACTCCACGGAAGTCATATCAGGGTCGACAACCAATGGGAGGAGCTTGTTGATGCAAATACAACTGGAAGCTCCCCCATGACGTCACCGGGGGTCGTGCCATAGCCCTAGCCACCAGCAGGGCATCGGACAGGATCCACGACCGCCGGATTCCTTTAACGGAATACCCCAAAGAGGAGGGCTGGATGATGGCCCATACCCAATCCTCCAACACAGCACACATATTCCAATGCCTAAGCGCCACCCGAGCCAAAGGGCTCGCCGCCAGTACCCTCACTGCTGCAACCAATTCCTAATACATCTGATGATGTCTGCCAACCACACATCATTCCCTTGATCGGAAAGATGGATGCCATCATCACGAGAAAGAACCACGTTGCTGAAACAGATGTCAGGCTGTGAGATCACGTGGCCATTCATATATAGCAGCTTGAAGGCCACCACACCATTCAAAAGTTTCCTGGATTTGTCAATAGCAGGAACACACTGGGAGCTGAGCGCTGCCGCGGCTGTTTAAATGCAGCCAGCCCCGCTCACCAGCCAGCCCTATTGGTTGGCCGGAAGGCTTGGCCGCGGCAGCTGAAGCAATCAGGAGCAGGGAGCCGTACACGCCCCCCTGCTCCAGCGGGAAGCTGCTCCCGCTCACAACCCCTCCATTCTGGGAGGACGAGAGGTCTTCAGAAACAACAGATTTGGCCCTCACAGTGTTTGATCTGGGCAAAGATCCCCACGGGTCTCCCGTCCACCTGCCTGGCAGAAGGCAGGGGGCAGCTGTGAGTCCAGCCTGAGGAGGGCAGGATGCTATGCACATCCTGTCTGAGAGAAGTTCCCTAAAGAACCGAACTTCCAGTCTGGCGCTGAAGGAGACAAAGACTAGGAAAGTCCCACACGATGGAGGATGAAGTTAATGGACTATGCAGAACTAGATAAACTAACAGGAAGGATTCGAAACCGGCGGGACCAGAAATTCACGGAAGACTGGAGTAAATTTACGGACTATTTGAAAAGTATTTGTGAAGATCAGACGACGTTTGTAGGTTTGCAAGAAGTTTTGTGAGAAGTATTATTGGAAGTATTGCAAAAATGGAGAAGGGGAAGGATGATTTGTTAAGAGATGTAAAGGCAATATAAAGTTAAGAAATGCATAAGAAGTGGTTAAAACAGTGGATCATCAGAGGTGCTGATGGAAGTCTAAAAAGATTGTATAAGTGATAAGTTTTGTGTGTACATTTTATAATTTATATGTTAAAATCAATAAAAAAAATTTTAAAAAAAGGAAAGTCCCACACGGGGAACCTCTTTGGAAAAAGCTCACCATTTCGCTAAACGCCATTTACCGAGCATGGGGTGAGCTTCTGCGTAACACAGTGGTTCAAAATGCCATGGCGCCGTGGGTGGCAAGGCTATTCATCCCCAGAGAATGTCTCTGGCAGAGAGCGTGCGCTTCCTTTGTAATTACAGATTCCCTCCCATTCATTAAGGGATCATTCAGACAAGGTCCACACGCAAGCCCACCCCTTAGATTAGCCTGTAGATCACAACCGCTGCTTCCCCTGCGGGAAACACTGAAAATCCTTGGCAAACGCCCCTTTAAGTGTAACAGGCAAGCGAGACCAGAGACAAACTGCGAAGCGAATTTTGTCTCCCTCCAGCTGTCCGTCTCTCCAGCTTGAGCTGCCCTTGCTAGCGATGCACAATGTCACGTTTATCCTCACCATTGGAGGCAATTGAGAAATCAGAGAAAGGGGTCTATAAAAAGCACTCAGGCTATTAATACCTGTATGCAAGGGAGAAAAGCGGGACTGAAACAAGACAGGGAGGAATGATTCCTGGCTGTGCTGAGCTTAATTTGTTAGGGTTTAGAGCTGCTGGATGCCAGACACTTCCTAAAAAGCGCCAGAACCCAGATTTGTCTTAATATCAAACACTGGCAGATATCGCATGGTTTCCGCACCTGCAAGATGGCTGGTTCGTCTTGCTCAGTGCCTCTCCACTTATGAACCAGCCCATCCCTGTGGTCTTCATCAGAGGCCCCTCCCTGTGCGCCCCTCCTGAGGAAGGTGCAGAGGGTGGCCACACGAGAAGAGGTGTGATGGCCTGGGATTCAGACTCAGAGGCTGAACCTGAGGGATCCCAGCCTGCACACGAGTCCCCGCCTCCAGAACCAGCTGAGCCGGGGCTGGGGCATGAGCCTGAAGGGTCTTCACCTGTGCTGGATCCTCAGGAGCAGACACCAGATGAATCCACTCTGGCTCCGGGAGTGATCGAGGACCCATTGCCTGCAGGTGCTCCTCTCCCTGCCCTGTCAGGGGAAGCTGAGGTTGCCTCTGGATCCAGTAACCCTCCAGCCTCTCCTGAGCTGCAGAGGCTCAGGGCAGAGAGGCGGAGGGAACTAAGTTCATGCAGGAGGAGTGCTCGCCTCCAGGCCAGGAGAGGCGAGTCACCAGAGGATCGGGGCCACCCTTTGCCTCCGGGCAGATAAAAGCTGGCCAGCCCCAGTCCCAGGTTGCGGGAGCAATGTTGTTGCTAGCCTGCCGGCACCCTGTCCTGCTCTTCTGCCAGAGTTCTTGACCCCACCTGACTCCCCGCCTTGGACCCAGCTACAGCTTTGACGGACTGCCTCCATACCGCACCCTCGACCTCAGACTGGACTCAGACCTTACCTCTCAGTTAGCCTCCGGGACCAGCACAACAGGCCTTTTCAGTGGTGGCTCCCCATCTGTGGAATTCCTTCCCCAGAGAGACAGGCCTGGTGCCATCCTTGCCATCCTTTGGGATTTTTCTTTCCTTTGGGAATCGCCTTGCCTCCCTCCAATGGTGGTGCTCATCTTTTAGTGGGGTGGGTAGGACTTGACCATATTAACAGACCCTCCAATTGTCCCTACTTTCCAGGGATGTCCTTGATGTAGATAAGCTGCCTGGTTTCTGATTGGATGTCCCTATTTTCATTGGAGAAATGTTGGAGGGTAAGGAGTTATCTGACCCTTGAGCCGTCGGAAGGCAATCCTGTATAGGGAATTTTTTTTTTAATATTTCATGTTTTATTATGTTGTTATATACCGTATTTTTTGCTCCATAAGATGCACTTTTTTCCTCCTAAAAAGTAAGGGGAAATGTCTGTGCGTCTTATGGAGCGAATGCATGGTCCCTGGAGCCGAATTGCCCAGGGGCAAAAAGCAGATCATGCTTTTTTTTTTTTTTAAGAAAGAGGGAAGTGGGTGTTGAAACAAAGCCGCTGATCAGCAAGCGATCGGGAGGGAGATAAGGGAGGCTAGCAATAAAGGAGGCTGCCTGGGAGGGGGGAGGTAAAAGCCCATGGATCCTCAGGATTTTTGCACTGGGTCACCCCAAATTCACCATCAAATCACATAGCATGTCCATGGCTACAGCCTGCCCCCCCCCCCAAATCACACATCCACTGTTTCGTGGGGCCTCGATGGCACAAAAATGTGGTTACAAAGCACGGACCCACATGGATCCTCAGGATTTTTGCATTGGGCTACCCCAAACTCACCGTCAAATCACATATCATGTCTTTGACCACAGCATGAACCACAAAGATCATACATCCACTGTTTCATTCAGAATATTTTTTTTCTTGTTTTCCTCCTCTAAAAACTAGGTGCGTCTTATTGTCAGGAGCATCTTATGAAGCGAAAAATACGGTATGTTGGAAGCTGCCCAAAGCGACTGGGGCAACCCAGTATGATGTGTAGGGCATAAATAGTAAAATTATCATAATGGAATGAGACATCCCTATTTTCATCAGAGAAATATTGCAGGATATGTATTAATATGTTACTGAATGAATATTTTGTATTGTTAATTATTTTAATTTATTTCTGATTTTAAATTGTTTTTGTTGTATTTTATCTTGTCGAGTTGCTTTGAGGTTTTGGGTGGTTTTTTTTGCTTTTCGACTGATAAATAATATTACACCCCCCCTTCATTGTTTTAGGGCTCATCCGGACTTCCTTCTGCGCTGCGTTTCCACAAGTCCAAACTTTAAAACTCCACATCGGAGTGATTTTATTTTTGTCTCAGCACGTTCCTTGGGAAAACCCACATTTTACCACTGAAATGGAGCAAACAGCAGCAAGATTTTCTGCAGATTGCTGATGCAGAGGTAAATTGCAGATTTCGGTGGGGAAAGCTTTGGGACAAAAACAAATGGAGAAACACTCAGATACAGAGCTTTAAAGCGCAGATCTGTACTTTGAAAGCACAGCAAAAAAGTAAGTCAGGATAAGCCTGTCAGGATATATATGTCGTATTTGTTGTTTTCGTAAACAGCTCGGAGACTGTTTCAGTATTAAGTGGTTTGCAAATACCGTATTTTTCGCTCTATAGGACGCACTTTTCCCCCTCCAAAAATTAAGGGGAAATGTGGGTGCGTCCTATGGAGCGAAAGCAGGCTCCTTGGCTTCAGCGATAGCAACGTGAAGCCTCCGAAGCGCAGAGGCTTCACGTTGCTTTTGTTGAAGCCTGGAGAGCGAGAGGGGTCGGTGCGCACTGACCCCTCTCGCTCTCCAGGATTCAGGGATAGCTGCCTGAAGCCTTTGGAGCACAGCGCAAGTTCCCGTTGCGCTCCGCAGGCTTCAGGTTCCTTTTGCTGAAGCTGGGAGAGCAAGACTCTCCTGGCTTCAGCAGAGAGGGAGAGCTGCGCAGCGCCCCTTCAGCGAAGCAGGAGGAGAAATGGAAGGGGCTCCGTTTCTCCTGCCGCTTCGCTTAAGGGGCGCTGAGCAGAGAGGGGGAGAATTTTTTCCCCTTGTTCTCCCCCTCTAAAACAAGGTGCGTCCTGTGGTCGGGTGCATCCTATAGAGCGAAAAATACGGTATATGCAAGAAATCCTGGCCATTCTGTCTGCTGCTTTTAGACATGACCCAGACACCTTCCAACCATTGTACCAAAAAATTTGATTGCACAGTGGTGGGACCACGAGGACCAACTCTGCTGAAACTTGAAGCAGCTCTCGCTTAAAACAGAAAATCATTAAGAATTTACAATGTGCAACAACAGCCAGTGTTTTGAGGGTGGGGCTTACGGCAGAAGCCCCATTTGCGTCCTGATGCATTATTTAGTCCAAACTACTTTTGAGTCCCTGCGAGGAAAAACAAAACAAACAAAATTTGGAAAAAGAGATGTCGTTGCCAGCCTCCTGCATTCCCATGTTTTCTGTACTCCTGCCTTTTTCAAGACCTCATTTGTGGTCACTTCTTTTCGGTAATCCTAAAACCCTGATGATGTCAGGCAGGCAAGCAGGCGCCTTCGCTGTACCCTTTTCGACACCTACTAAAAACATTTCTGTTCAAACAAGCTTCCCCAGATATGGAGAACGCTGATGAGTTTTATAACCTGTTTTTAGTTTATCGATGATTTTAATTGCTTGGCAGTTTTAAGTAGATTTGTATTGCTTAATTGATATTAATTGTTTTATTCATTTTGTAAATCACTTTGAGGTTTCAGAGGATAATTGTGCTTCAGTTTGTGCATTGGTTCGAAAAGTGCAAACTGGGTACTTTCTTCTTGTAATAATAATAATAATAATAATAATAATTTTATTATTCATACCCCATCCATCTGGATGGGTTCCCCCAGCCGCACTGAGCGTCTTCCAACAAATTATTAAAAATACATTAAAATATCAGTCACTAAAAACTTCCCTAAACAGGGCTGCCTTCAGATGTCTTCTAAAAGCCAGATAGTTGTTTTTTCCCTTTGACATTTGATGGGAGGCGTTCCACAGGGCGGGCGGCACCACCGAGAAGGCCCTCTGCCTGGTTCCCTGTAACCTCACTTCTCGCAGGGAGGGAACTGCCAGAAGGCCATCGGCGCTGGACCTCAGTGTGCAAATGGAATTTCTTCTCTGTCTACAGCCGCCCCCAAGCTTGGTGGTGAAATAAAAAAATTAAGGTCTTATGTATATAATAAAGGTTCATAAATGTAGCAAGCAAACACGTACATAAATATATAAACCACATGTCTGAAGCAGCACAGGAGAACAGCCATGAAGCCCTTTTGACTCCCAAACTGACCAGGTGTTTTCTCTGCAAAGTCAAATGGAAAAGCCTCCCCATTGTCTTTTCCTTCACAAATCCTGTCTTGAGGGTATGTCTGTGTATGAATAGGGTGAGCCTGTGACCTGGCTCAGGAACTAAGTATTTGTCACTACAAAAGACTGGCCAGGCTCCCCAGGCAATCCAATCAAATAAGCATTTACAGGTAACCTGCCAGACAGGAGGTAAACAACGCACTCAGATTTCTGGCAAACAACGCGCTCAGATTTCTGCTGTAGACCGCCCTTTCTGTGATGTAGGTATGATGTATCTGGGGGGTGGTCTTGAGCTACACCCCTTCTGTGATGTAGGTATGATGTTTCTGGGGGTGGTCTTGGACTCCAGGGCGGGCAATTTAAAATGTCTATATAAGGGCGGGCACACCTGTTTCTTGGTCCTCTTCCTCCTGCGTGTGAGGGGAGCACCCTGTTGCAACAGTTCAATAAAGATCAGGCTTACTAGCTGCTTTGCTTCTCAATATTCTCTGGTTGGCCTCTGTTATTTTCTCTGACCGATGGAGAACCTGCAAAGGACTCTATAAGGGCTCTTGTGTCCCCCATAAGGGAATAAGGGCAGATTTTTGTTTATTACCATGGCTAGTTTGGCCCTTGGGTTCCATACTAGCAGCTACAACATGCCAATGTGAAAACCTCAAAGGGGGGAGTGGGGAGGTATTTTAAACCACATCCTGTAGAGCAAATCACCTGCTTCAGCCTGCAGATGCTCCCTCTCTGGTCCAGCCATAAGCTGACTTACCTTTGGCATCTTGCGGAGGTTGGGAGACAGCTTCAGGCAGGTGACGTGGCCACGGTCATCCCCGATGATGATGATGGGGTAGATAGCGTTGAACTGGACATGGGTGATCTTGTTCCTCTTCTTGGCCACCACCGGCTGGTTGCAGATGGGCTCATATTTGTTCACGCTCAGGTCAAAGACGTGGGACTGGTGGGAGACACAGGGAGGGGCACACAAAGGGGTTAACGGTGAGGGTGGGGGAGCCAGGCGATGGCTGAATTTCTATTTTTTATTTATACTTTTCAAGTTTATACCATTCACTAATTTTACAATCATTTTGACATTTCATTTTTTAAAATATTTTAATTTATTTAACATATTTATTACAAAATATAAGCAACATATTGCAAATACTTACATACATATATATTTCAGATAAGCACACATATATAAAAAAGAACAAAAGAGAAAAAAGGAAGAAAGAAAAAGAAAAAATAAAGAGAAGAAGAAGAAAAGTTGGAAGAATTTCTTCCAAATTTATTCTACAAATATCTCAATAATAAAATTTCATTGATTGACTTCCATCGCTTACACTGCACTTCCTATATACATTTTAAGCAAGACTGTATCTGTTATTCCGTATTTTTCCCATACAATCTCATACAAATATTCTAATCCATAAATTTTCTAAATCTTTCATAAATCTATTCTAAACACAACCAATACCTTACATTTAATCTTTGTCTACATAAATAATCATTCAAACATTTCCATTGTTTCTGGATTATATTTTTTGGTTTTTGTCTTATCAAATCAGTCAACTTTGCTAATTCCAAGTATGCACATAATTTATTCAGCCATTCTTCTTTAGTTGGAATGTAATTTCCTTTCGACATTTAAAAACTTGACTTCCTTCCCCCTCTTTCTGCGATTCCTTAAATTTATTTTTAGTATCTTCTGCATATCCAAATGAACTTAATTTGCTCATTTATTCATCTTCTTTAAATATATACTCTTATGAAACTGCAGGTTATTACAACAATCCTGCCAATGTTTTTATCTGTTTACAATTTATCAGTAAATATTCAATAAACCATTTCATTCTTTTATAAATATATATATATATATATATTGTTAGCTTGATTCCTTATTCTTCCGGTAAGTTTTGCCATTTTTGCATGTTCCACAAGTTTTTGTATCCATTCTTCCTTTGCTGGGACTTCTGCTTCTTTCCGTTTTGGAGTAAGTAATATTCTTGCTGTTGTAGTTGCACACATGAATAAGTTTCTGTACGGTTTAGGTAGTTCTGTCCCTATAATTCCCAAAAGAAAAGCTTCTGGGTTGTTTTTACAAAGTTTTTCTTTACAAAGGTTATTTTAAAGATCCTTTTCATTTCATTATACATCATTTCCCATGGGAAATGGCTCAACAACATTCCTAACGTTGCACCGGTGGAGAGCACATAAGCCTGTTACGCCCCATTATGCCCCGCCCCTTTTTTCGGCCACTTCTGTGTTGCACCGACACGGTCGTGTGCTGCGGTGCATATATTGGACAAGTATAAAATGTCCATTGCCTGTTCAGTGAAGGCACCTGCCTGGTATCAATTGGCAGGGAGTTCCAAAGTGTTGATGCTGCCACACGAAATGATTAAGTTCTTACAAATGCAGAACAGGTTTTCCGTGGCACCTGTAGTAGTGCCAGTTCCACCAATTGAAGCGGTGGACAGAGTGGGCAGATGTGGAGTGAAGCAATCTCATAGGTAAACTGGTCCCAAGTCGTTAAGGGCCTTATATATGGTACTAAGGTCCATGAATAATCCTAGTTTAGAGGTCCCGGGCCCTAAGGAAGTCAGATTATCCTCTACCAGGGCCAGGGCCTTCTCAGTGATGGCTCCGACCTGGTGGAATGCTCTGTCCCATGAGACCAGGGCCCTGCAGGATTTAACTTCCTTCTGCAGGGCCTGTAAGACAGAGCTATTCTGCCTGGCTTTCAATCTGAACTTACCCTGATCTTTTATTCCCCTTCCTTCCCTCCCTCTCCCCTTTTTATGAAGATTACCCGCTCTGGGATCCCACAGCTAATTCTCCCCTGGTCTCCTCGCTGGCCCAAATAGGACTATATTTAGCCAGCTAGCCCTGGTGATCATCTAATGTTTATTGGACGGATTTACCCCCTACTGTAAATTGATTTTTTAATTCTGAATTTATTGTTATTCACTTTTTATACTGTATTTTGTGCTGTTTTTTGTTGCATTAATTAAGTGTTTTAAATTTATTGTTAGCCGCCCTGAGCCCGGTTTTCTGAACCGGGAAGGGCGGGGTATAAATAAACATTTATTATTATTATTATTATTATTATTATTATTATTATTATTATATCACTTCAAAGGCCAAGGGATGCTCTCTTTCCAGTGTGCATTTATCCTTTGAAACAGGGAGTGCATTAAAGAGGAGCGAATAGGACCAGATGGCCATCTGCCATGGACAC
Organism: Podarcis lilfordi; assembly: GCA_947686815.1. NCBI lineage: Eukaryota > Metazoa > Chordata > Lepidosauria > Squamata > Lacertidae > Podarcis > Podarcis lilfordi. The sequence continues at coordinate 747 of CANTUW010000174.1, read as the reverse complement.
TGAGACGCCTGCATTGCATTGGGCTTTGTGGGGGTTGGACTAGATGACCCTCAGGGTCTCTTCCAACTCTGCGATTCTGTGTTCCTCCTGCTGCTGGCAGCTGCCACATTTGCACGGGAACAAGGACCCTACGCATCTGTGGCTGGAGGAGGCTGGCACCAATACAGCTCCAAGGCGGGTGGAAGCACATCATTCAGAAACACCATTAGTATCACCGACTCTTAACTGCCCAAGCTAATGTCTAAAATAATCAGGCAATCAGCTCTTAAGTGGAGGGATTCCTGCGCTGGCTGACAAATGCAGAAAGCACACACACACACAGACACACAGACTTGCTGCCTCCACAGCTCTCTGCTATTCAGGGCCTTGATGATACAATCAAGAGGGCCAGGGAGAAAATTAATGGAGAACGAAGTCAAGGGGTGGGAGAGAAGCAAGCTGAGCTAATGGATTTAAACAGGGAGGGGATGCAGAGGGGGGGGGACTGAACATGATGGAACCTGCCTCCCTCCACAATGCCTAGCTCAGCTTAAGAGCCAGAATGTGGGCACTTTGTGTGGGTTATGTACTGAGTTGAATAGGATCCAGAATGCAGCAGTCTGATTGGTCCTAGAACAATAGGATCCAGAATGCAACAGTCTCATTGGACCTAGAACAATAGGATTCAGAATGCAGCAGTCTGATTGGTCCACAGGAGCCACCCAATCCAGCTCCAGGTGGAAGGGAATCCGCAACCTGATTGGCCTA
>CANTUW010000173.1:0-26069 GCA_947686815.1 Podarcis lilfordi | reverse complement strand
TGAGAAATCTCTCACTACTTGGAGATTAGGGTGTACATAACAATATTTTAGCCTTACTGCACTGGTGCTGATATACAAAATGTTCTTTCACAATGCAATCCTAAGCATGTTTACTTGGAAGTAAGTTCCACAGAGGTAGGTGTGCATATACAGTGGTATCTCGGGTTACAGACGCTTCAGGTTACAGACTCAGCTAACCCAGAAATAGTAACTCGGGTTAAGAACTTTGCTTCAGGATGAGAACAGAAATCGCGCGGTTGCAGTGCGGCGGCAGCAGGAGGCCCCATTAGTTAAAGCGGTCTTCAGGTTAAGAACAGTTTCAGGTTAAGAACGGACCTCCGGAATGAATTAAGTTCTTAACCAGAGGTACCACAGTACAGTATTTGCAGCCTTAGCATGCAGCTAAGAAACTTCTACACTTTCCACTTTATTAGCTGCATCATGCTCAGAAAACTTATGGATGTGTTTGAACAACAGGGTTTTTTTTAAAAAAAAAAACATGTTAAGTCCATGAAGTTTCTCATGCTGCAAAATCTGGAAAAGATTACACAACTGGGGAAATTATGAAGAAAAAATGGGATTCCTGAGTCAGTTAATGGACATTGTGGACTACAAGTAACTATTGAAATGATTCTGTGGAACTACAGTAATAATTATAGTAAATTGCTAGGGTGAAAAGGTGAGATGAAGATTTGACATATACTGGGTGGGAAGATGTATGCTGCCTTTGCTTCCACAATAGACCTTTTGTTCCAGAATATGCCTTTGTTAGTGGAAGAAAAGGGAAGGTGTTTTTTGCCAATTCCTCCTCACCGCTGCAGCTCAGTGTCCCCACACCCTTAAAACTAGTCCCAGGGAGTTGACGGAGAGGCTCCGCCACAGAGTGGAAAGTGGTGTGGGAGGTTGAGCACCAATTGGATGCCACCCGATGTCAGTCTCAAACATTCATTCTCATGGGCATACAGATTTCCCACAACTTGCAAGTTGTATCTGCTACAGCTCCGAAATGTGTTGCCGGTGCTCCTGGCACCATGTTCCCTTCTCAGCATTCTTGGGTTGGTTCTGCGGCAATGTGCTTTAAATGTATGGGGTGCATGCTGCCAAGTTGTTTGCTTTGTGGCACTGCAACACTTTACTTATGTGCTCTGTAGGCACATCCAAAAGACCAGAATAGAACAATTGCAAAAAGTCACTGCTTGGTGTTATCAGTGGTAAAAAGGATTGGGTGTTCATTCATCCACCATAGATTAAATTGCTGCTATTTAATGCAACATAAAATTATTTTTATTATTATGTTCCATTATTTTTTATATATTCTGTAAGCTGCCCACTGTGCTGGTCCCGGGGGTAAGGTACCTTGGGTGTAGCAGAGTCCACACGAAGAGGGGCAAGGTCCGAGGCAGAGAGCCGGGCGGGGAACAGGAATGCTGGAACAGGAGGCTGTGCAGGGAACAGGAACACCGGATGGTCGGGAACAGGAGGCCGAGCAGGGAACAGGAGTACCGGATAGTCAGGAACAGGAAGCCGAGCAGGGATCAGGAACACAGGAAGGTCCGAAGCCAACAACGACGTTGCTCCCGCAACCTGGGGCCGGGCTGACTGGGCTTTTATCCTCTTCTAAGGCCAGGGGCGGTCCCGGTCCCCAGGAGCCCCGCCTCCTCTGGCCTTAAGGCGAGCACTCCTCCTGGGGGCAACCAGTTCCCTTCGGCCTCTGCCCTAAGCCTCTGCAGATCAGGAGAGGCCGAAGGGTTACTGGGCCCTGGAGGAGGCTCACCTGTGGCCACTGAGTCATCAAGCCCCTCTGGGGCCCGAAGGGCTTCACCTGGGGCCAGCTCCTGATGCACTGCCACAGGTGCAGGCTCTTCAGCATCAAGGCCTTGCCCCAGTTCAGCCGGCCCTGGAGGCGGGGACTCCTGTGCAGGCCGGGATTCCTCTGTTTCATCCTCCGAATCGGAATCCCAGGCCATCACACCATCCCCCTCCCAGGCCCCCTCAACCGAGGGTCCGGACCCGGCTTGCCGGGATACGTCGCATGGAACTCTCGGAGGCAGGCAGGTGCATGGACATTGGCCGCTGGTTCCCAGGAACGGTCCTCCGGTCCGTACCCCTTCCAGTCAATGAGATACTGCAGGATGCGTTCCACCTCGTACTCAGGCTCTCCCCGAACCAACACTGGCTGCGGTCGGGGACGGTTCTGGTGGAACTCGTCGGGTGGGGCCACCGGACTCAAAAGGGACCTGTGGAAGACCGGGTGAACCTTCAGGGTTGCGGGTAACCGGAGACGGAATGCCACAGGAGAGATTTGGTCTACGATAGGGAACGGGCCGGTGAAGCGGGCGTCCAACTTCCGCGAAGGTCGAGAGGGGTGGAGGTGGCGAGTGGAGAGCCAAACCAGGTCACCGACGCGGTTCCGGCCCCACCTGGCGGTGGCGGTCGGCCTGGGCTTTGTACGCTTCCTTGGCCTGGTGCAGTTGCTCCACCAAAAGCTGTTGCTGGGACTGGAGCTCTTGAAGCCACTCCGTCACCGCCGGGACCGCGGATGCCGGCAGCACCTCTGGAAACAGCCGTGGATGATAACCATAACTGGCCTGGAACGGGTCTGCTGGGTGGACGCATTCACCGCGTTGTTATAGGCGAACTCCGCCAATGCCAGGTGGTCGACCCAGTCATCCTGCTGGTAGCTGCAGTAACACCGGAGGTACTGCTCCAGCACCGCGTTCGCCCGCTCCGCCTGGCCATCGGTCTGTGGGTGGTAGGCTGACGAGAGGCAGACCTCTGTCCCGAGGGTCTGGTGTAATGCTCGCCAGAACCGGGATGTGAACTGAACGCCCCGGTCGGACACCACGCGCTCAGGTAGTCCATGCAGGCGGAAGACATGCTGAAGGTACAGCTGAGCAGTTTCCTTGGCTGTGGGTACAGATGGACAGGGAGCGCAGTGCACCATCTTGGTGAAATGGTCGGAGAAAACCAGAAGGCAGGTACAGCCACGAGACGAGGGTAAGTCCACTACAAAGTCCAACGAAACTGTGTGCCAAGGGCGCGGTGGAACTGGCAATGGCTGAAGTAGGCCGGGGGTCGCCCGGTAGGCCCCTTGGCGCGTCGGCAGACATCACAACCAGCAACGTAGCGAGCCACGTCAGCCTTCAGGCGGGGCCACCAAAACTCACGACTGACCAGATGGGTGGTCCGATACCGTCCAAAGTGCCCCGCTGCCGGGGCATCATGGGCCATCCGGAGAACCTCCAGCCGCAGTGGCCCTGGCGGGATGTACAGACGACCGTGGTGCAGCAGGAGGCCCTGATGCAGGACCAGCCCCGGATACTGTGGGCTGGACCCTTCAGCCAGCTCCCGGAGTCGTTCCTGGGCCCAAGCGTCGACCCGCTGCTGTTCCCGCACCCGAACCTGCAGTGGCTGCTGCTCCTGGGTGGCCAGGAATGCGGCCGGAGGTAGGATCGTGGCGGGTTCTGCTTGCTGTACCGTGTCTGCGTGTCTTCAGGTTTCCGGGACAGGGCATCCGCCTTCAGATTCTGAGAGCTAGGGATGTAGCGGATCCGAAACTGGAACCGGGAAAAGAACAACGCCCACCGGATCTGTCTTTGGTTCAGCTTGCGGGTGGTCTGGAGGTACTTCAGGTTCCGGTGGTCGGTTCTTACCTCCACCGGATGTCGTGCCCCTCAAGATGGTGGCGCCAGACCTCAAAGGCTACCTTGATGGCCAGTAGTTCCCGCTCCCACACAGTATAGTTACGCTCCGCTGGTAGGAGCTGGCGGGAATAGAAGGCACAGGGTAAGAGTGGCGCTTCGGGCCCAATCTGTTGAGACAAGACGGCACCGAGAGCCGTACTGGAGGCGTCGGTCTCCACCACAAAGGGTCGAGAGGGGTCAGGATGTTGTAAGATTGGTGCCCTCTGGAAACAGGCCTTCAACCCCTGAAACGCCTCCTCTGCCTCCTTGTCCCAGGAAAACGGCGTCTTTGGGCGCAGTAGCCGGGTCAACGGGGTGGTGCGATGAGCATAATCAGCGATGAAGGTCCGGTAGTAATTGGCGAACCCCAGGAAACGTTGTAGGTCCTTGCGGTTCCGGGGTGCCGCCCATTCTTGAACCGCTGTCACCTTCCCCGGGTCCATTTGCACCCCATCCGGAGAGAGCCGGTGACCAAGGAAGTCCACAGTCCGCTGATGGAACTCGCACTTGCTGAGCTTTGCGTACAAACGGTGCTCACGCAAGCGCTGCAGCACGGTCCGGACATGTCCCTCATGGCGAGCCGGGTCACGGGAGTAAATCAGTATGTCATCCAAATACACCACCACGTACTTGTCTAACAAGTCCTGAAACACGTGGTTGATGTAGCGTTGGAACACAGCAGGCGCGTTGCACAACCCGAAAGGCATAACCAAATATTCGAACTGCCCGTACCGGGTCCCAAACGCTGTCTTCCACTCATCCCCGGCTCGGATCCGAATCAAGTTGTAGGCCCCCCGGAGGTCCAGCTTGGTGAACACCTGTGCCCCTTGCACCCGCTCCAGCAGCTCCGAGATAAGGGGCAAGGGGTATCGGTCTGGGACGGTAATTTTGTTCAAGGCTCGGTAATCATGGCAAGGGCGGAGTTCCCCACATTTCTTCTTAACGAAAAGCACTGGTGCCGCGGTAGGCGAGGTGGACGGCCTAATGAACCCACGCTCCAGGTTCTTGCGCAAGAAGTCCTGCAAAGCCTCGCGCTCTGGCTCTGTTAGAGAATATAAGCGACTCACTGGTAGAGGCGCTCCGGGTTGGAGGTCTATGCCGCAGTCAGAAGGCCGATGCGGCGGCAGCTGGTCTGCCCCCCGTTCCTCGAACACGTCCTGGTAGTCCTGATACACGGCTGGGAGCGTGGGTGCTGCCTCCTCTGAGGGCGCGGCCGCCAGCGTCCCGGATTGAGCATGGGAACATGGGTCTGGGAAGTGCACGGTCCGTTTGACCCAGTGAATCTGAACGGTGTGGGCTTCCAGCCAGTCCATCCCGAGCACCAGGGGGAAGCGGGGCATAGAGGCAATGTCCAAAGTTCGCAACTCCCGGTGCTGCTGGAAACACAGGACCAGGGGCTGGGTCTCCTGAGTAACGGCACCTGAACACAGAAGTCGTCCGTCAATCGCTTCCACCTGGACCGGTACTGGCTTGTTCCGAAGTGGCACCTGATGATGGGCGGCAAAAGCAGCGTCCATATAAGAGCGGGTTGCCCCTGAATCCACCAAAGCATGGGTGGGGATCCAGGGCCCACCTGGAGGGTATAAACGCCCCGGAACCATAAGATGTTGCGAGTCCATTGATGCAGGCCCATTCTGCGCGGTTTGGGACCCCGGCAGCTAGGGCCATCAGCTACTGGGGTTGGCGGTCTCTGCGGCTGGCGTTTCTCAGGGCAAGACCGAGCGAAGTGTCCACTTCCGCCACAGTAAAGACAGAGATTTCCTCCCGACGCCGCGCCTCTCTGCGGGGGAAAGGCGTGGCCGCACTGCCCTGAGCTGCATAGGCTCCTCCGTTAAATCAGTTGTGACCGTGGGGGCTGCCGGAAAGCTGGTGCCGTGACCTGGAGTGTCGGCGACCCCGGGCCTGACGACGATCCTCCAACCGGTCGTCTCATTTGTAGACTCCGTTGAATGAGAGTGTCTAGCGTGGTGGGGCGTTCCATTGTGGCCAACTGGTCCAGTACCTCGTCCGAAAGCCCTTCGAGATACTGGTCCCGCAGTGCCGAATCATTCCAGGTCAAGTCCTGTGCCAACAGCCGAAACTCCGTGGTATATGCGGCCACCGTGGACTTGCCCTGTTTCAAACGCCGAATCGCCCGGTTGGCTTGACTCCCTTCTGGGGGTTGCCGAACGCGGCCTCCAAACGATTGCAAAACCCCGTATAGTCTGCCAGCAAGGGGGAGTCTTGCCTGAGTAGCGGCAACGCCCACTTGGCCGCCTGGTCCTTTAACAAACTAATCAAAAAGTGCACCTTGGTGCGGTCGTCAGGAAAGTTCCGGGCTCGCCCCTGAATATACAGCTTGGCCTGGGCCAGGAACATGGGAAAGCTGGCCGGGGCTCCATCAAATTTCTCAGGCAAAGCCACTGGGTACTTGCCAGGAGCCGGGCGTCGGCCCCAGGAGCCGGTAGGGCTTCCAAGCGTTGTTGAAGTGCCACAACCGCGTCACTGAGCTGCTGCACGGTGTGAGTCAAGGCCTGGTTCTTCTGGGCCAAAGCCACCAGTGCAGCCGCCTGGTCAGCCATGGCCTCTGGCTCTTCCCGAACGCACCCCTACGAAGGGGGAGTGCGGGTTGGGCGGGAGCAAACTGTGCTGGTCCCGGGGTAAGGTACCTTGGGTGTAGCAGAGTCCACACGAAGAGGGGCAAGGTCCGAGGCAGAGAGCCGGGCGGGGAACAGGAATGCTGGAACAGGAGGCTGTGCAGGGAACAGGAACACCGGATGGTCGGGAACAGGAGGCCGAGCAGGGAGCAGGAGTACCGGATAGTCAGGAACAGGAAGCCGAGCAGGGATCAGGAACACAGGAAGGTCCGAAGCCAACAACGACGTTGCTCCCGCAACCTGGGGCCGGGCTGACTGGGCTTTTATCCTCTTCTAAGGCCAGGGGCGGTCCCGGTCCCCAGGAGCCCCGCCTCCTCTGGCCTTAAGGCGAGCACTCCTCCTGGGGGCAACCAGTTCCCTTCGCCTCTCTGCCCTAAGCCTCTGCAGATCAGGAGAGGCCGAAGGGTTACTGGGCCCTGGAGGAGGCTCACCTGTGGCCACTGAGTCATCAAGCCCCTCTGGGGCCCGAAGGGCTTCACCTGGGGCCAGCTCCTGATGCACTGCCACAGGTGCAGGCTCTTCAGCATCAAGGCCTTGCCCCAGTTCAGCCGGCCCTGGAGGCGGGGACTCCTGTGCAGGCCGGGATTCCTCTGTTTCATCCTCCGAATCGGAATCCCAGGCCATCACACCCAGATTGGCTGTGGAAACCCAGTCAGATGGGTGGGGTATAAATAATAAAATTTAAATTTTTATTATTATAACATAGCCATCTCCATAAAATTCAGTATATTCACTTTACAAGATGACAGGCTAACCTTAGTAAGAAAAGATTTGCTGTAGTCTGTATCCTGGTGGTTTGCGGGAAACCCCAGTGCTGGAAAGAATTTGAGTGAATAGCTTCCAGTCTGTTACTGACTTGCTCATATACTATTTCTCCTGTAGTGTGGTCACTCCAAAAGATGTATGATCTTTTGGGGTAGTTTCTTGACATCTCATCAATGGAATTAGAACATGCAGTGGGATCCTCATTGCCTGTGGGCAATAAGGACAGCGCGGGAAGCAAGCACAGCACCTGGAGACCGAGAGAACCACAGATAAGTCAGACTTAGTAAAAGTGAAAGCTGAGTCATAAGGAATTTGTCTTTGAAGATCAAGGAAAAGTCCAAACTCATGTGTACAACCACATCATTCACTTGATTAGTTCACTGTCTCTGAACTCTGGGATAAAGAACTAATGGCCACCAAAAGTTCAAATAGGGTCTTTTGTCCCACCAACCCTCCCAACCATTGCTGTACATTTCCATGTGCCAACTTTGATTCCCACTGTAGTCCTGTAATTTCTTTTTCCAGGATGGCAGTTTTCTCAATGCTGCTGCAATTTGCAAGGCAGGGCAGGACAGGACATGGGGATGAGCACAGACAAGAGTGCTGGACTAGACACAAACCCTATTGCTACACCTCCAAAGTGAAACTTTATGCTTCTACCCAAGGTGTGGTCTCGTTCTTATTCTTGTGCAATGGAACTTCTTCTCTGACTTTGCCTTCTATTCTTACACACAGCCAGACAAGATAAACCACCCTCATTCTCCTCAAAGATCTTCAGTTCTTAAAGGGGTTTAACAATCGATGTCTCTTCACAGGGAACTCCAGGGATTGTAGCTCTGTGAGGGGAATTGGGTCTCCTAACAACTCTCAGTTCCGTTAACAAATTACAGTTTCCAGGATTCTTTGGGGGAAAGCCATAAGTGTTTAAAGTGGTATGATACTGCTTTAAACATATAGTATAGATGCAGCCATACTGAAACAGGATGAGATTGCACTTCAAATAAGTGATTGCCATTTTGTATTAATGAGGAAGTACATTGGCACTATAGAGTTGTATCAATACATTTTGAATTGTATGCTAGGACAACTTCTCAAGAGGATAGCAAATTCCTTCTTATACATGAACCCACTTAAAAATATATCATACCTATTATACACTGACAAAATCAAAATGTGGGTAGTACTCAGCTACCAGACTGATGACATTACTTGTTTCTTTTTAGGTTGTGGAAGGAGGTTCTAGACAATTCATTATGTAGCAGAGGACTATGTTTTATGAAATAACTTGGTTACGGAAAACCTTGCATGCTAAATTGAGTGAGTAAGCAAACAAACAAACAAACACAGACATGGTTCCTGATGTTTAGAAGTGGGAAGGCTGCAGCACTGCCAGAGGCTTAAGAACAACTTTTTCCCACCAGTTCAGGCAAAATCTTAAAACTACAAACTTTTAGTATGAGCTTCGCTCTAAACAGTGAAATACTTACCACCCACTCATTTTCTGAGTGGAAACGTTCCTCTAGTATCACTTCCCTGATTGATTTTCTGTGGAAGCACGTCACTGGGAGCTATTGGCATTTGTAATATTTGAGCTTATTTACAAACGTACAGCTTGAACATAGTTGGATCACAGTTTAAGCAAAGATTGTATTTTTTTCTGTTAAGGTGATGCAATGGTGGGATAACACTTGCTTTGATGCAATGCCATCTAGCCTCCCCACAAATAAATCAGGATGAATGCTCATTAAATAGCCAACATAATCTCTCTGCAAACAAATGAGGCTGAAATCTCATTAAACAAGTAGTCCAGAAGTGACCTCCTGTCTTAATCGCACTTGAAAACTGCAGCTTTTGACTTCTGTTTCCTTAATAACACCTATTACAACATCTTTTGGGAAATGGGGTTGTATCTGTTTTTGACCCATTCGTAGGAGTTAAGAAAGATCATCCCACATTTAGTTTCCATGGAAATGGAATAGCCTGATGACTAACATTCCTTTTTTCAAGCCCATGAGTCTGGCCAACTTATTGTCTCACAGCAAATCAGAGAATGCATATATTCAAAGAAATCTGACAGAACAGATGACTATTGTGGTATCTTGGTGTGGTAAAATAAAAATGGATAGGGCTGAATTTTGTCAAGGTGGGCTGTGTAGAAATTGTTGATAGCAACAAATAGTAAAATGGCAGTTATGTGATGTTTCACAAACCCTTATTAGTTAAAAAAGAATTTGGTCACTACCATGCGCAAGTGATCTGAGGATGCCCTTAAAAGCTGACAAAAATAAAGAGCATAATCATCAGTTCCAGCAATTGCAACATGTCAACACGTAGCATGCTCAGCCAAGTAGTCATGGAGATGCCACAAGTCTAAAGCAAGCAGCAAACAAAGCATAAAGCAACCTTTAGTTCTGTGTACATTCCTAAAGAATCAAGCTGACAGCATAATCCAATCATCCATCGTGCGCATGAGCGAGTTATACTGCCCATAAGTCTGTTTGTATTAGCACAACACAGCTAGGACTGGCTTATAGAATTTGCAGAATCAAGTGTTGAAGCTTTTCCTGGATCTGATTCCTCAATAAACGATCACGGCAGGCATACCTTCAGACTCATAACTGTTTCCTTACACATTAAACAGATGATGCACATCTCCATCTATTTTGTGGCCACTTCCCAAGAAACATGGAACAGTAATATGGGAAGCAGCTCTCATGATTGCAACTTCAGCTTGGAACCAAACGTTCAATGATTTTGAACTTGCAGCCAAACCTTAAAAGGAGCCAAACCTCTAATGACAGATTCCACAGTTGCCAGTGACTGCTTTTAAACCATTCCAAAATGACTGTCTAACACTCAGTCACTCACTCTCACTCACACACTCTGAGTTATTAAGGAAGCAAGCCAGCCAGCCTACCCCAATTATCAAACAAGCACACAAATTAGATTTGTACTTTTAGGCACTCCAGAACACACAGAATCTAGGAAGCAGAACACAGATTATATCCTTTCACCTCACTAACACATGCAATAGCAAAGGAATATTAAAGCAGCCACAGAAGAATGTCCAAAATTTTGGTGGGATCATATACAGGACAAACGTGCCATGGAGTAGGTATATACATGTCTCACTGTAGGCATCACCTTGGTGAACAAAGTCAGGCCCTGTTCATGTGAACTGACACCTCTCACAAGTCTGTATTCATGTCTCTGCCACAGGGCTGGGGAATCTGTGACCCTCTAGTTGTTGTGGACTCTGGCTCCCAACAACCCTGACTATTGGCCATTATGGCTGGGGTGGATGGAAGTTGGAATCCAACAACATTTAGAAGGCAACAGATTTTCCTGCCCTGCTCTAGTGGCGGACCTAGAAGCAATGAAAGGAGGTAGGTTATTCCAGGTCCACATATATCATTACTTATTGGTGCTATCTGTCACTATTATGTAGGCTAGCAGGTAGCAATTAAGGTAGCAGCACAAGCCAAGAAGCTGAGTGAGGAAGGCAGGACAGGAGCAGTCTTGCTCTGTTGGAATGAAGGGGCCTGGTGTGCATCCAATTTAATAACTTCCCCTAGCCTCACCCAGCTTCTACCAGTGCAGAGGTGAGCATGAGGGCAAACATTATTACTTCTGAAAGATTCGTTCTGTGGCAGCCAATGGTCCACCCTATCACTGTCCCTTGCAACATCTTTCTGCTGTCCACAGGGCTGCCGACTCTTAACACACCATGGAAGACACAGGCATTTTGTGAAGATGACTGCAGTCTTGCAAAGCATGAAATCACATCTGCTGACCTCGTCCCTGACTTCTGCATGCTGATCAGGTCCTTTGAACAGAGCATATGTGCATACAAGCCAGCTTGTGGGGGGCATGAACCAAGGGCCACTTTGGTCTGCCAGACTCCCCCCTGGGCAGGTGGACAGCACAGCCCCACTTTGCTCAGATCAAGTATGAGTGAAACCAGACTAACAAATCCAGCAATCTTGTCCATCAAGTATGAACTAGCATCAATAACAGACTTTGAAATTATTACTGAGTTTTCTTCTATTAAAGCAAGAAAAATAAAGTTCTAATCTCATCAGACTTCACTGAGGAGATTGCTATTTAAAGCCAGAGTTGGCCTAACTTGACTTTAAAAAAATAATTCAAATAACAACTTTTGTGAATAAGAACTTGTAACTTGTGACTTGTGAATAATACTAATAATAGTTTTCTTACTTTATATCAACCAAATTACACAGATATTGCAAAAGCAATGCCATTTTACATCATACAGTATTATAATGTAAAGTTATCATTGTGGAACAAATCAGCATGATATTGTTTGTATGTTTCATTTAGGTCTATCTGTGTATTGTTTTACAACTGAATTACATAAAAACATGTCAAATGATATCAAAATGTCATTTTCTTTGCTGAAACCTTTTATTAAGAATTAATAAATTAAATATTGGATTTTCTGTGAAAAAATTACAAGGTGAAGTGCGTGAGGAATTGAATGGGTGGAGGGGAGAGTTGGAGGAGAGGCAGAAAGAAGAGTTAATTTGTCCATGGCTAGGGGGCGCAATCTGGATGGTTCTGCGAGGGGCACAAGATCTCCCACCTCCTTCCCATGGCCCAGCGCCTCGCTTATTGGGCTTTGAGATGGTGCCCCCTAAACTCAGTGCATGTGCACTGCTCACACAGGCCTAAATCTGCCCCTGTACAAGTGGTCTAAATAACTAAAGAATAAAATTAAACAGAATTAAAGCTTATGAGATCTGCTTGTATGTTGGTTTGTTTCTCCTTCTTATCAATTTGTTATATTGATCTTCAATATAAAATCACCAGGGTGATTTACAGACAAGAATTACCTCATGGATAACTCTGGAATAAAAGGTTCATGGATAGTGTTTTAGTAAGCCAGCCTGGTCTGGTTACTTTTGCATTGCAAGGGAGTGATTCACAAGCTTCCTACTCTACTGCAGTCCTGCTGTTGTGAGTGAATCGCCCCTCAGACTTCTATCCAGCAGTGACAGAGAGGACTATCCTCTGTAGAGAAAAATTCTCAGGACAATGTGTTCCATTCAGCATGTGGTTTGAGGAGGTGTGGTTTGGATAGCATGGAGTATGATGACCTCCAGATGTGCAAATTTCCATCAGCCAGCTTTCCCCCCTTAATACAAGGTAGACTCATACTCCAAGACACTATCATTCTCTGCTCAGCCAGAGTTATAAATAAACTCTTTAGTTCTAAAAATATTTCTGATTAAAAACTATTAAGGTTTTTTTTTAACCTCCCAAGAATATTGCTGCCTTATACAGAAATCTTTAAACACACCATCGAAAGATTCTGGAGTCAATAGTGTGATGGGTTTCAACTGTAGACTGCAAGTTTCAGGTCTCTGCTCAGCAGGGAGAGTGACTTGGGCAAGTCAATATCTCTCAGGCTAATCCGAATGATTGAGAGGATTAACATGAAATAATGCATATCGATAAATCAACATTGAGGTACTGGTCATGTGTTGTACAGTCAAACCTCGGTTGTCGAATGTAATCTGTTCCAGAAGCCCGTTCAGCTTCTGAAATGTTCAACTTCCGAGGCGCGGCTTCTGATTGGTTGCAACAGCTTCTTGCACTCAAGTGGAAGCCGCGTTGGACATTCTGAAAAATGTTTGAAAACCGGAGCATTTACTTCTGGGTTTTCGGTGTTCGGGAACCAAAACGTTTGAAAATGGAGCAGTTCAACAACCGAGGTTTGACTGTAGTACATTTTTGCACAAGAGAAAAGTCTGGAAGACAATATGTTTTGAGTGTTCTACAAGTACTCATGATATTGTGGGTTTGTGACCATTTCCAGCAATAATAATAATAATAATAATAATAATAATAATAATAATAATAATAATAATTTATTTGTATCCCGCCCATCTGACTGTGTTGCCCCAGCCACTTTGGGCGGCTTCCAGCATATATAAAAACATAATAAAGCATTAAACATTAAAAAGCTTCTCCTTCATGGAGAGCACGTGTTGTGGTGGGGTCTGACAGGCCACCCCTCTGTTGCTGGCCATAGCAGTGATTGGGCTGTTTGAGTTACTGGGGAAATTCTGATGTTGCCAATTTGTGGGATGGACCAAGGGTTTTATATACTGAGCACGCAGCATTGAGCGTTCTCTTTAGCTGTGTGCACCGGATCACCTGCCCACCCTCCCTAATTTAGGGCTTTTGTGTTTGACCTTGCTATGCCTGTCAAGGGGTCGTCTGCTTTTGGGGCAGGGGCCTGGTAGGAATTTTGTCCATTTGGCGGATTGGCTGGTGCCATTTTGTTTTTGCCTACTGCATAGCAAATCGTCACAATTTGTTAGGTTGCGGTTAGGCATTGGTTAATTTTTGGGTTGGTGGAGGGGATGTGGTTGCCTGTGCCTGCCCCTCCAATGCTGCTGCTGCAAGGGAATTCCGTTAAAGGAATCCAGGGGCTCGCCATGCTTTCGTCCGAATCCCTGGCATGGGGCTTGGGCTGCGCAAGTCCCTGGGAGCATGCGGGGAGAGGTGAGGGTCTGGTGCCCGGCTCCATTTTCTCCCCAATATTGTTTTCCCTTACTGGCTTTTGCTGGAATCCGGAAGTCAGTTCTGTCCCTGGGCGGGGACAGATAGTCATAACCAATGCCTAAGCACCACTCACATTTATGTATTTTAATAAAGTTGTGGCCAAAATTATGCCAAAAACCTTAAACAAAAAATTCTGTGTGAATTGTGATTTATTTGGGGGGTGGCTTGGGGACCTCGACACGCAAACAGGGCTGCCTTCAGATGTTTCCTAAATGTTATATAATTAATCATCTCCTTAACATCTGATGGGAGGGCATTCCACAGAGTGGGATCCAAGGGTGGGAAACCTGTGGGTGGCCCTCCAGAAATTACTGGACTACAACTCCCATTATTCCTGACCACCAGCAATGCTGGATGGGGCTGATGGGAGTTGGAGTCCAACTACATCTGAGATCCACAAGTTCCCCACCCCTGATGTAGTGCAACCAATCAAGAAGCAGAACCTGGTTCTCATTAGTTTGGTTGCTTCACCTTCAGTCTGACCTCACTGAGAGACGGGAGCTGCTTTTGCCTTCCTGCTAATGCTGTTCCCAAGTGCATCCTTTCAGTTGGAGAACTTGGAAACACTATTTGCAGGCAGGGCAGATTCTGCCTCCCACCCCCACCCCCCAGACTAGGTAGCTCAAGTCTTAGGCTTGACACATTGCTGAGTTAAAACACAACAAGCTGAGTTAAAACTGCTGCATTTCAAAACACATTTGTATGCCATTGTACATATCAGTACAGCTGAATACGTCTCAAAGTTTCCTGCTGTCTGTCCACACCAGTCAGTGAGGGGGGAGGGTGGGTGGGTGTGGTATGTCTTCATGTAGTTTACTTTTGTTTGCTTTTTAATCAGATGGAGCTGTTATGAAGCAAATGCATCAAAATGCAGTATTTCTCAAGAAACTATTGGATAAATATGGACAAACAAGCAGCAGGAGTGCTCTGGATGGAGAGTAAAGAAGAGTGTGTACACAGCCCAACTGAAAGCTATCCCTTTGCTGTCAGTCTCGGGGGTGAAGAGTGGGAAGAAAGAGTTAGAAGGAAGTAACAAGTAGAGCCTAGAAATTTTCTGGCAGTCATTGCAATCATCTCCTTATGGCTTCTCTCAGGAGATGAGCAGTCTTATTTTGCAATGACTGTAATTTTTAAACAGTCTTCATGCAAACCACATTGCTTTAGTCAGTCCAAGAGCTTAGAAAAGTACAGATGACAGATTCCCTCTCTTTAGGAAAGGAATAGCAAGCAGAAAATTAGATGTATATGTTAAATTCTGGCTGTTGCTGACCCCTGGGTATCCCATCCAAAAACACTCCTATGCTATGATCCTAAAACAAAGTCCAACCATCTACAGCAAGCAATCTCATTTTCTCTCAGTTGATGGATCATCTGTCTTTATGGACTCCAGGACTGAAACTGCTGGTCCTTTTTAGATTTGACTAAAAAGGATATCAGAGAGAATAACGAAGGGGAAGAAATTAACATTCCTAACGCCATGTTTTTTGTGTAGAACAGAGATGGCCAAATGTGGCCCTCCCATCATCCCTAGCTAACAGGACCAGTGGGAACTGTAGTCCAAAAACAGCTGGAGGGCCAAGTCTGGCCATCACTGGTGTAGAACATGTACTACACCGTGTCTTCAGTAACCTGCCTATTAGTCCTGTCCCATAGCTGAGCCAGGAAAGGAATCGCAGTACTGGGATATGAAACAGTTTGAAATGGACCCCAAGCTATCTAAACATAGTTGCACCAAGTCTGATGCCCTACAGGTCTACTCAAAAGTAATCTCCATTGAGCTTCATGTGACTTACTGTCAGAAAAAGAATGTATAAAACTGCAGCCTTACAGAGCAATCCTAAACTGGTGAAATTTACACTGGCTTAAGTTACCCCTGTTCCAAACTCTGTTCAGGAGTGGGGCTACTCCTGGCTGAGCCTGCCTGAGCCTGGCAGAGGGAAAACAAGCCTTTAAAAAAGAGTTTGAGTTATACTACCTTTCTTGCTGGCTTAAGTTCCACCAAGCCGCCAGGTCATGTGACTGAGCAGGAAGAGGTTTAGAATAAGTCTATCTTTGCCCCACCACACACCTAGAACATCCCTTTTCTGGTGTAAATCCCCTTGGCTTAAGTTCCACTGACTAAAACAGCATAGCCCTGGCTCAGATGGGTTAATTGAGTTGAATTAGTGTATCTCTGGCTGAGTCATGATAGTGTTATGCTAGAGCAGCTCTCGTAGAGCCCCAGATCATCTTGGATAGCCCAACATCCACCTATTTCAAACTTGCTCATCATGGCAGATACTGGGTCCGGATTGCTATGACAGCTAATGTTAGTTAGATTTAGTGGGATTAAACTAATCAAAAGCCAAGTATTTCATCTTTACTAGGTTCAAGAATAGTTTGCATGCATATTTAAATGTTTCTTTCTTCAGATTATGTTTGGCATCTTTTTCACCGGAAAAAAGAGCTGTTACTTAAATCAACACTAGCAGCACTGGACGACACCCAGGACAATGCCTTCTAATAACAAACTTCCAGTTTATGATAAATCAACATATTGTACTACTTTAAGAATGGAAAGTTCATGTGGGTGATCCTGCAGAGAACAAACATAGCAATTATGTAATTTTCATGAGCTTTCTGCTGGGAAAATTTATGGCAACCAAATGTATCTTGTTATTAAATTTCTTACCTCTTGTGACTTCATTGTAATGGCATGTCATTTCCATATAAGCATATATATTATAATATTTGGGGTTTTCCTTTTTGCTTTCTGGCAAAGCCCAAAATCTTTGTCAATTTTTGCTTTGATTACCTAATCTGGATTTGTATTGGAGGGAATGGACTGAGTGGGGTGGGCTTTGGATCAGAAATAGAGGAAATTACGTCAGGGGTTTTTTTCCAACTGAAATTTATTATATGCTTGCCTAAAAAAAAGTTCAAGGGAGATAATGATGCCCAAACCCCCATTTGCTCTGACAGACTGTGTTGCTTCATCCAACATTTAATACAAATAAGCAACAGTACTTATTTCCCTAGATGTTTGACTCATGCACCACTACAGTTCCAAAGGTGATTTGGTTTTAGTTCCAGACACATATTATGAAATTCCTTAAAAGGCAATAATAGAAATATCACTTTGAATGAATTAACTAAAGCGAAACTGGTGTTACATTGCAAAAATTAAAACCTGAGCATTGTTGGGAAGGTGGGAAAACCCTTCCAGAATTATTGGCAGTCAAGGGATTTTGATTGATAAAAGGAAGGTTGACCAAGATGGTTTGCTTTTCGTTGCTGAAAATATTGAAATGGGACACTGATCCTTTGTACTGATTCTAAGGTTTTATTATTATTGTCATAAATTTGATGGTTCCAGCTGCTTTGGTGTAGTGACTCATAATATTCAGTTATGATTAACAATCAAATAAAAGATTTAAAGACTGGCGTGAAAATAGGGCTTTGTGGATGATGATTATTTAACTGCTGTGATGTGTTATTTGGACACCCGTTGAACCATTTCACAAGATAACGGTGCACAATAATATCTCTGACACAAGACAGCTGTGGAAGTCCTTGTTGCTAGTTATCTGTCTTCAGGGCCGAATAAGACAATAAAGGTAAGGCAAAAGAAAAGAACCCCTGGACGGGTAAGTCCAGTCAAAAGTGACTGTGGGATGCAGCACTCATCTCGCTTTAGGCTAAGGAGCTGGTGTTTGTCGTCAGCCAGCTTTCCGGGTCATGTGGCCAACATGACTAAACCACTTCTGGTGCAACGGAACACTGTGACGGAAGCAAGAGCGCACAGAAATGCCGTTTGCCTTCCTACCACAGCGGTACCTGTTTGACTACTTGCACTGGTATGCTTTTAAGCTGCTAGGTTGGCAAAAGCTGGGACAAAGCAATGGGAGCTCACCCCGTCATGCAGATTCAAACTGCCAACCTTCTGATCGGCAAGCCCAAGAAGCTTGGCAGTTTAGACCACAGTGCCGCCTGCATCCCTAAGACAATACATAGCATGCAGCTGTGTATCTTGCTATTCCTTAACTAATTACAGGCATGGGGAACCTAATAGTTACAGGGAAGGCAGCATATAGGCAGTGAAGACTTGTCTTTTCACTCCTTCACCATGACCAGAATAGAGATCGCTGTCACCGCCAAGTGTGGCAAAGAGCCGAAAGACCCCCTTTGGCACCATTGGAAACTCCCCCCACCCTGCCCGATTCCCAGCTGTGTGGGCGTTGCTCTTGGACCTGGGGAATTTTTAATTACACTTGGATGAAGTTGCTCACTTTCTGACACCTGGGTATGCCCATTTATGTGACATAATTCTCAAATGGCCTCATCACCCCTTGCTGGCAATAGACGTCAATATGAGAAATTGAACTTGAACAGGAAACAGACAAGTACAAAATAAACTTGGCTGTAGACATAATTTCATGAAATGTGATTAAGCTTTCCTGTAGCTGGGATTAATACTTGTGTACCTGCAAAGTTAGTAACATGGAACATAATAAGAGAGGGAGAGAGGGAGAGAGAATAAACCTAGAGTCCAAATATGACACATTTCTCTGCAGATGAGATATATGAACTCTTAACACTAAGTATGAGCTTGGGGATTCACATGTATTTACTGGGATTTTTATAGCAATTATAAAGACAAATAATGATTGAGAAAAAGAAAGGGAACTAAAAGAAACACTTCTAAAATGTCCCCATCTATGGAGCCAGAAGGATTTAAGTCAAGAAGATATTATAAAATAGTCCGAGTTTACAGTCAGTTATCATTGATTTAAAGCTTTGAATAATGCTTCTTTATCTGTGTTTCTCTTGGCTTTATCAACAAGCCTTCCCATGAAGTTGCTACATCTTTCCAGTGAAAGGATGCAAATAAATGGACGCTTGGTTTTATCCATGGTGGGTTTGCCCCAAAGTTCAGATTTTTTGTTGAATGGTCTTCGTTTCAGACATCATATCCAGCACTGACTCTTCTTTCCACCCCATTTATGAAAAAGTGGTCAGTGCTGCAAGAAGACTGGTTACTTACCTCTTGCTATGTGGCCAGAATGGAGGTTGCATGAGAATGGAACATACAACCAGACTTTACCCCCTGAAGATGGGTGGCAAGGAGAGTTCAGCAATTAGCTGTGGACTCAATAAAAGACTGACAGCACATAGATACTTGGATGCCACTCAAATGGATGTCAGTAAGGGTTCCCTCAGAAATGTTCTACCAACCACTCACAAGACATTTTGGAGTAGGGATATATAGTCTGATTCTTGGTACCAGTTCTAATAATGTTATTACAAAAATATATATGCATCAGACTCACATGTTAACACTCACAAAATACAAGCCCATTTTTGTTACATTAATAAATATCATAGATCCACATTAAGACATAAGGCAATGACTGCGCTTCTGTGTGCATTTGGCTAAGTCACAGGGGCAAAAAAGTGAGAGAAAGATTAACAATAAAACAATGAATGTTAACCAGGGCGTTTTTTTCAGCCAGAGCTCAACTCCAGCACCTCTCAAGTGGGTGCCATTGCTATTCTAATAGGACAAGGGAGAAGTTCACGGTTGCCTCCAGCACCTCTTTTTCTAGAAAAATAGCACTGATGTTAACAATGTTTAATAGCTAAGATAATCACCACAACAGTGAATCAATAAGACAGGAGTTAAAGTAAGTACACATTTCAGGAGTATCCAGTTAGCAGACAATTAAGATCAAACGTTGATGATGACAGTGGTTGACTAAATTGTCATTGCATTAAAAAATAAAACAAAAATAGCATTGGGGAAATCTGCAGAAAGTTACTGAAAGTGAGACCACTTCACGAAGAGAGGGAACACCAGGGCAATGTGTTTGTGCAGTGTATGTTTAATTAATTAAGCATGAATCCTTTTTCAAACGGGACCCAATGGGTCTAATAAACTACTGCTGCTAATAAAAAAAAAAAATGTCCTGACTGAAAATAGCATGAGTCTCACTTCCCAGAAAAGCAATGACAATGGCATGCGTATGAAGGCGGGCTGGACTCATTCTTTTGGTCCACTGGTTACAGGATATTGTTTAAGGCTAAGCTTTATTCTGGAAATACAGATACACTGTGGTTTTTACAAGTACAGCAGCTTACACATAGTATTACAGTTATTTATGATGTCACTCTGCAAGTTAGCAATTCTGATTCTACTATTTTCCAGGACACATGCTCAACTGGTTTTCAGAAACCAGCAAAATGTCGTATTTCTGGGGAAGTCTCTGTAAATTTCTTCCTGCACAACTCCTTGGATGAGGTTGCATGTGGCTTATTTATGATGATGATGATGATGATGATGATGATAAGTTGTTAGTTGCTTTATTTTGCCCAGGGCAACCCAAAGTGATTGATAACCAATCAAATCAAACAGACAATAAACCCAATAAATGGGACTTCCGGTCGGCGCCATCGGCTAATGGCGGATTTCCCTCCGAGCTCCGGAGGGGGTCTGCTTTACAAGTTCGGGTCCTGTCGCTACGGCGAAGCGGGGACCCTTAAAAATTACAGGCGCGGAAGCCTGTGAACAAGGAGGCTCGGTGGGCACCATCGCGCCCCCCGGAAATCGCAAGGGAGCCTTTTTAAAGGCTCCGGAACGGCAGCGGGGGGAGAAGCGGTGCTGAGAGCCGCTACCCAGCTTGTGAAGCGAAGCCGCATCGCCATAGCCGGAGAGCGCCGATTCCTTCCTGAAAATTGGATTACAAAGCAAAACTCGTGAGTAAGACTGAGACCTAATTGGGATTTACAACTATCTTTTTGAAATTTGGCTGAAAACGGGATTGGTTTAAAGTAAGGAAGTCAGCCTTTCCCGGACTGCATAAGGATAAAGCAAAGAAGGATTAAAAGCTGTAACCATTGAGAGATCGCAAAGAGTTAAGAGAACCAGACATAAACTGTGAACTTCCCCCCTTTTGGTAGGCAGGAGCAAAAGGGGGAGGAAACTGTGATTAGAACCTGCCAGAAAAGGACTTTAAAAACTTTTCACCACTGTGTCAAACACCCCTGAAACGGACTGCCGGGGCAAAGGAACCTGGAGAGAGAGAACTGTCAGTGAACTGTCACTTGGATTGTTACATTGTTTTAAACTACTCAGCTCAGGAGAGATACTAAATTACAGGTTTGTTGAACTCTGAAAATATAAGAACTGTTA
The DNA here is from genome assembly GCA_947686815.1 of Podarcis lilfordi. Taxonomy (NCBI): domain Eukaryota; kingdom Metazoa; phylum Chordata; class Lepidosauria; order Squamata; family Lacertidae; genus Podarcis; species Podarcis lilfordi. The sequence continues at coordinate 5,226 of CANTUW010000173.1, read as the reverse complement.
CAATTGACTACTGGGAAACCTCAGGGGAATTTTTGGCTGTAAGACATTTTGTTTAGTTTTGGAAACTTTCTTCCCCTAGAGGGCACTTTGAGAATTGTTGCAAATTGGATTGTAACTACTAAGGCAGTGGAAATTTCCCTTGAAAAACAACTAACAGCTGTGAGAGTGACCTTGGCTAGGCATGAGTGGTGCACCAGAAGAGACAACAACCAGGTCTGGGAGACAATACAAAGTAAAATCTTCACAGCGAAGAGTTTCAGTCCCAGGCATCCCAGTGGCACCAGCTGCAACTGGTCAGACAAGAACAATAATGTCATCAGATCCTGTAACACAAGCTTTGGTTAAAATAAATGAGTCTTTGGAATCTTTGACAAAGCAGGGGGTGGAAAATAGCAGAAAATTGACAGAACTCTCAATTAAACTTGATCAGAATACACAAAGTGTGAATGAATTAGGGAAAAGGGTGACATCTAATACAGAATCTATTAATAAAATATTAGAGGACTCTGCCAATATACGTAAAATCGCAGAAGAAGCCAAAGTCTCTGCTGATGAGGCTAAAGTCTCGGCGGATGCTACACAGGAAAAAAATTGTACCAGTTTGCAAAAAGTTAGAAGATCACACATTGGCCCTGTCTATGCTTGAATTGCAGAGAAGAGACAGAAATTTAAGACTACGAGCGGTGCCTGAAAGCGAAGGAGATAACTTGGCGAACTTCCTTTCCAAAGAATTTGCGGATTTTTGGCAACAGGAGTTAGAGAAAGAAGAAATTAAAATAGTCACTGCCTTTAGACTGGGAAGAGCACAAGGTAGGAAGAAGCCAAGGGATTGCCTAATAACATTAGGATCAAGAGAGGAGAGAGATAAAATATTGAGCCTGCATTTTCAAAGAACACTCGAGATTGAAGATTCTTTTGTGGAGATTTTTAAAGATATTCCAAAGGAAATTCTAGACGCAAGAACAAACTATAAAGAACTGGTCGGATTGCTGAAGAAGAACGAAGTACCTTTCAGGTGGGAATTCCCGCAAGGCCTATCTTTTAAATTCAAAGGTAGGAAAATAAGGATAAGATCAGTAGAAGATCGAGATCAATTTCTAAATCACTATAGGGAAGACCTTCTGAAAGGAACAGTCGGAGAGGAAATAACACCAGAATCGAAAGACGCAACAGACATTTTAAACTTGACGTTTGGACTGAAATCACCAACAGAAGAAGAACAACTACTCGGAGCAACAGGAGGCAAATAGCTTCAGGATGGCCTTGCAACTTCTAAGTTGGAATTGTAACGGACTTAACCTTCCGCGAAAGAGGAAAAATATATTTCATTTATTGAAAAAGAGCAGTTGGACTTAATTTGTTTACAGGAAACTCATATAACAAGATTGCATAGGAAACTACTCGTCAATAAGAGATTAGGCCAAGAATTTATTTCATCGGATAAAGTTAAGAAAAGAGGAGTGGTAATCTATGCAAAAGAAAAACTTTCCCCAAAGTTTATATTTAAAGATGAACAAGGAAGGTATTTGGCAATTGAAGTGCAAATTCAAGGTGAAAAATTTTTGATACTAGGGATTTATGCACCTAATGAAGGGAAGTCAGAATTTTTAAGAAGTTGCATGAGACATTGTTGGACTATTTGGATTACAAATTAATCATGATGGGAGACATGAATGGAGTGGTATCTACAAATATGGACAAAGCACAAAGACAGGTAATCACCAGAGATGGGAGACTACCAAAGACTTTCTTTGAAATAACTGAAAATATGGACTTGATTGATATTTGGAGAACAAGGAATCCTCTCGAGAGAGAGGGAACCTTTTCTCTGAAGCAATGATGACCTGGACCAGAATCGATCAAATTTGGATTACTAGTGGGTTGGCTCCAAAGATTAAAAAAGTGGAAATCTGCCCAAAGACCTGCTCCGACCATAACGCCGTGAAGATGGAAATGAAACTTACAACAACTGGTCAATTCAGATGGAGGATGAATGACACCCTGTTTCGAGATGAGGAGATCCACAGAAAGGCCCAAAAATTTTAAAGGACTACTTTGAAATAAATCTAAAAACTGATGTAGAAAAAAGAGTGATCTGGGACGCAAGTAAAGCAGTGATGCGAGGATTTCTAATTCAACAAAATTCTGTAAAAAAGAGAAAGCAAAATGAGAAGAAGGACAAGATCTTGGAAAAGATAAAAGAAGGAGAGAAGAAATTGAGATCAAAACCAAAGTCCCAGGAGATTTTGAGAGAGATTAAGTTATATCAGACACAATACATGGAATTGATGAATCAAGAGATTGAATGGAAGATAAAACAAATGAGACAAAAGACATTTGAATCTGCAGATAAATGTGGTAAACTTCTGGCTTGGCAATTGAAGAAAAGGCAGAAACTAAACACAGTTACAAGCCTAGAAGTGGATGGAAAGAATATATCTAAACCTAATGAGATAAGAAATTGTTTTTGAGTTATTTTAAAAATTATATTCACAAGGACCACAGAAGGAGGAGGATATAGAAGAATTTCTTAAAAAGTATGGACTACAAAAATCTCTCACCAAAGTAAGGTGGATCTAAATCAGAGAATAACAGATCAAGAGATAGAGGGTGCCATTCAAAACATGCAACTGGGCAAATCTCCAGGACCAGATGGATTGACTTCCAGATATTATAAGGCTTTGAAGGAATGGTTGGTACAACCATTAAAGGAAGTCTGTAATGAGATCTTAGAGGGGAAAAGGGCACCAGAATCGTGGAAAGAAGCGTACATTACACTCATACCAAAGACAGAGATTGAAAAGAATCAACTTAAGAACTACCGCCCAATATCATTACTTAATGTGGATTACAAAATTTTTGCAGACATTTTGGCAAAAAGATTGAAAAGAGTGTTGATGGAGAAGATTCATAAGGACCAAGCAGGCTTTCTCCCTAAAAGGCATTTATCAGACAATGTGAGGAACATAATAGACATTTTGGAATTATTAGAGGTGAATATAAACACTAAAGCAGTTCTGATCTTTGTAGATGCGGAGAAAGCCTTTGACAATATTTCTTGGAGTTTTATGAAAAAGAATCTTCATGGGATGGGGGTAGGCCAAGGATTCGAGAATGGTATGGGTGCCATATACACTGAACAAAAAGCTAAATTGATTGTAAATAATGTGATAACTGAAGAATTTAAAATAGAAAAAGGGACACGACAGGGGTGCCCTATCTCCCCATTACTTTTTATTTCTGTTCTGGAGGTGTTGCTAAATATGATTAGAGATGACCAGCAGGTTAAAGGTGTACAGGTCGGAGCTAAACATTACAAGTTAAGGGCCTTTGCAGATGATTTAGTACTTACTTTACAAGAGCCAGACACTAGTACAAAAAGGGTGTTGGAGCTAATCCAAGAATTTGGCCAGGTAGCTGGATTTAAATTGAATAAACAAAAGACTAAAGTCTTGGAAAAAAATTTAACAGTCATGGAAAGGGAGAAGTTTCAGAATGAAACAGGTTTGACAGTGGTAAAGAAGGTGAAATACCTAGGGGTCTATTTGACATCTAAAAATTTGAACCTGTATAAAGACAATTATGAAAAATGTTGGTCGGAAATTAAAAAAGATCTAGAAATATGGTCAAATTTGAAATTGTCAATGTTAGGCCGAATTGCAGTTATTAAGATGAATGTATTGCCCAGAATGTTATTCTTGTTCCAAACATTACAAATTCTAGACAAGATAGACTGTTTTAAGAGGTGGCAGAAGGATATTTCGAAATTTGTCTGGCAGGGCAAAAACCCAGAATAAAATTTAAAATACTGACGGATGCAAAAGAAAGAGGGGGTTTGCCCTGCCGGACTTAAAACTGTATTATGAAGCAGCAACTTTTTGCTGGCTGAAAGAATGGATGCTCCTCGAGAATACAGACATCTTGGACTTAGAAGGTTTTAACAATACATTTGGTTGGCATGCATATTTATGGTATGATAAAATCAAGGTGCATAGGGCCTTTAAAAATCATATTGTCAGGAAAGCATTATATAATGTTTGGATAAGATATAAAGATTTGGTGGAAAGTAAGACTCCTAGATGGTTGTCACCTTTGGAAGCCACGGCGTTGAAAAAGCTTAATATGGAAGCCGAATGGCTAAAGTATCGGGAAATTTTGGAACAAGATGGAGATAAGTTGAAGCTACAGAGCTATGAGAAATTGAAACCCAAAGTACGAGATTGGCTCCATTATTATCAAATAATGGAGGTGTATAAACAAGACAGGAAAATTGGCTTCCAGGTGGAGAAATCAAAATTAGAAACTGAACTGTTAGAACCCAATACTAAGAACTTGTCAAGAATGTATAATTTGCTGCTGAAATGGAATACACAAGATGAAACAGTTAAATCAGCTATGATTAAGTGGGCACAGGACATTGGTCATAACATTATGTTTGCTGACTGGGAATGGTTGTGGAACACCGGTATAAAATTTACGGCATGTAATGCCATAAAGGAAAATATTATGAAAATGATCTATAGGTGGTACATGACTCCAGTCAAGCTAGCAAAAATTTATCATTTGCCTGATAATAAGTGTTGGAAGTGTAAAGAAACTGAAGGTACTTTTTATCACCTTTGGTGGACGTGCCCAAAGATTAAGGCTTTCTGGGAAATGATATATAATGAATTAAAAAAGGTACTTAAATGTACTTTCCTGAAGAAACCAGAGGCCTTTCTCTTGGGCATTGCCGGCCAATTGGTATCAAAGAAAGACAGAACTTTTTTTATGTATGCTACGACAGCAGCAAGAATACTCATCGCAAAGTATTGGAAGACAGAAGAACTACCCACCTTGGAAGAGTGGCAGATGAAGGTTATAGACTATATGACATTGGCGGAGATGACTGGCAGAATCCGTGAGCAGGGGAAAGAGACGGTGGAAGAAGATTGGAAGAAATTTAAAATCTATCTAAAGAACTATCATAAAATTGAGGAATGTTAAAATGTCGAGGTTTGGAGAAAGAAAAGGAGATTACAGCGACATAAGATTAAGTTGAAGAAAAAAAAATAAGAAAAATATATTTGATAAAATTATTTAGAATTTGCTGAAATAATTTTGGGAATTGGGATGTAGGAAGGGGAGGTTTGGGGAGTCCGAGAAGAGAGGGTTATGAAAAAAAGGTTATGAAATTATACATGTTTGTATGTCTTTTTATTTGTTTGTATTGTATAAAACTTGTTT
>CANTUW010000172.1:0-26075 GCA_947686815.1 Podarcis lilfordi | reverse complement strand
TTTTTTTTAATATAATATTTATTGGTTTTACAAAAATTCCAAAACATACAAAAAATACAGGTTTTCAAAAACAAAAAACAACAATAACAGTAACAAAAGGAAAACAAAAAATAACAATAAAACAGAAAAATTTAAAAATTTATAATTTCATTTAACCTTCTAATCTTTCCTTGGTTCTTTGACTTCCCCGCACCTCCCCACTTGTATTTCCTTTTAGAAACTCCTTTCAGCAAATCCTTACCCTCCTTCCTTTATCTTAACTCAAGAAGCTTAATCTATTTATATATAGGTATTTTTACAACCTTATCAAACAAATATTCCATACTCTTAAACGCGAGGCTTTTGCCAATACCAGTTATTTTCAATCAGACCTCAATTTAACATTCATTAATTTTATAGTATTTCTGTAGATAGTCTTTAAATTTCTTCCAATCTTCTTCCACCGACTCTTCTCCCTGGTCCCGGATTCTGCCAGTCATTTCCGCCAATTCCATATATTCGATTACCTTCATCTGCCATTCTTCCAGAGTGGGTAAGTCTTGTGTCTTCCAATACTTTGCGATAAGTATCCTTGCTGCTGCTGTTGCATACATAAAGAAAGTTCTATCCTTCTTTGGCACCAATTGGCCAACAATGCCCAGGAGAAAGGCCTCTGGTTTCTTTAAGAAGGTATACTTAAATACCTTTTTCAACTCATTATATATCCTTTCCCAGAAAGCCTTAATCTTTGGGCACGTCCACCAAAGGTGAAAGAATGTACCTTCAGTTTCTTTACATTTCCAACATTTATTATCGGGCAAATGATAGATTTTTGCAAGCTTGACTGGGGTCATGTACCACCTGTATATCATTTTCATAATATTCTCTCTTAAGGCATTACATGCCGTAAACTTCATACCCGTGGTCCATAACCGTTCCCAGTCAGCAAACATAATGTTATGTCCAACATCCTGTGCCCATTTAATCATAGCAGATTTTACCATTTCATCCTGAGTATTCCATTTTAGCAGCAAGTTATACATTCTTGAAAGTGTTTTAGTTTTGGAATCTAACAGTTCTGTTTCCAACTTTGATTTTTCCACCTGGAAGCCAATTTTTCTATCCAAATTATAAACCTCTCTTATTTGGTAATAATGCAACCAGTCTCGCACTCTATCTTTTAGTTTTTCAAAGCTCTGCAATTTAAGTTTATCTCCTTCTTGTTCCAAAATCTCCCAATATTTTGGCCACTTGGCCTCCATATTGGACTTTTTCAGGGCCTTTGCCTCCATTGGTGATAGCCACCTTGGGGTTTTATTCTCCAATAAGTCTTTATATCTTATCCAGACATTAAACAATGCTTTCCTGACAATATGGTTTTTAAATATTTTGTGAGCTTTAACCTTGTCATACCACAAATATGCATGCCACCCAAACACATTATTGAAACCTTCTAAGTCCAAAACATCAGTATTTTCCAGAAGTAACCAATCCTTCAACCAGCAGAAAGCTGCCGATTCATAATAAAGTTTAAAGTCTGGCAGGGCAAATCCCCCCTCTTTCTTTAGCATCAGTCAATATTTTAAATTTTATCCTGGGCCTCTTGCCCTGCCAGACAAACTTAGAGATATCTCTCTGCCACTTCTTAAAACAATCCATTTTGTCTATTATTTGTATCGATTGGAACAAAAACAGCATTCTTGGCAATACATTCATCTTGATGACAGCAATTCGACCTAACAAGGAAAGCTTCAAATTTGTCCATATTTCTAAATCCTTTTTAATGTCCGACCAACACTTTTCATAATTGTCTTTAAATAAATTCCCATTTTTAGCTGTCATATGAATCCCCAAGTATTTCACTTTTCTTACCACTGTTAAACCTGTCTCATTCTGAAACCTCTCTTTTTCAATCGGTGTTAAATTCTTCTCAAGTACTTTAGTTTTAAACTTATTCAGCTTAAAGCCTGCCACCTGACCAAACTCTTGAATCAGTTCTAATGCTCTTTTCGTACTAGATTCTGGCTCCTGTAATGTCAATACAAGGTCATCTGCAAATGCTTTCAGTTTGTATTGTTTCGCTCCGACCGCTATCCCCTTAATCAAATGGTCCCTTCTTATCATATTTAACAAAACCTCCAGGACAGAAATAAAAAGTAATGGGGAAATTGGGCAGCCTTGTCGTGTCCCTTTCTCTATCTTAATTTCCTCTGTTATCACATTATTAACTATTAATTTAGCTTTTTGTTCTGAATAAATTGCGTTTATACCGTTTTCAAACTCTTGGCCTACCCCCATCCCCTGGAGATTTTTCTTCATAAAGCTCCAAGAAATGTTATCAAAGGCTTTCTCTGCGTCCACAAAAATCAAAACTGCTTTAGTATTAATCTCCTCTTGCAGCTTCTCCAGAATATCAATTATATTCCTTGTATTGTCCGAAAGATGTCTATCTGGAAGAAAGCCAGCTTGGTCCTTATGAATCACTCCTTTTAGCACTTTTTTAAGCCTTTTTGCTAAGATATCAGCAAAAATTTTGTAATCCACATTTAACAGGGATATGGGCCGATAGTTCTTAAGCTGTGTCTTTTCAGTCTCAGACTTTGGTATAAGTGTAATAAATGCGTCTTTCCACGACTCTGGCGCTCTTTTCCCCTCTAAAATTTCATTACAAACCTCAGTTAATGGTCGAATTAGCCAGTCTTTCAAAGTTCTGTAATATTTTGAGGTTAAACCGTCCGGTCCTGGAGATTTTCCCAACTGCATATTCTGAATGGCACCTTCAACCTCCTGTTCTGTAATTTTATAATTCAGCAATATCTTGTTATCCTGAGAGATTTTTTGTAATCCATTGGTTTTCAGAAATTGCTCTATTTCAAATTCTTTCTGAGGCCCTTGTGTGTATAATTGTTTAAAATATCTCTGGAAGCATTTCCTAATTTCTTCTGGATTCTGGATATTTTCCCTTCCACTTCCAAATTAGTAATAGTATTAAGTTTTTGTCGTTTCTTCAACTGCCAAGCCAGCAGTTTCCCACATTTATTTGCCGATTCAAAAGTCTTTTGTCTCATTTGTTTAATTTTCCATTCCACTTCTTGATTTATCAATTTCATATACTGCACTTGGTGCAATTTTATTTCCCTCAGAATCTCTTGTGAATTGGGCTTCACTCTCAGTTTCTTCTCGCCCTCCTTTATTTTTTCCAGAATTTTTTCTTTCTTTACATTTTGGGCCCTCTTCTTAAATGAATTCTGTTGAATCAGGAAGCCCCTCATAACAGCTTTACTTGCATCCCAGATTATTCTTTTTTCTACAGCTGTATTCAAGTTTATCTCAAAATAGTCTCTCAATGTCTTTTGGGCCTTCTTAATCACCTCTTGATCTCTAAACAAGGTGTCATTCATCCTCCATCGGAAGGAACCAGTAGATGTTAACTTCATCTCCATTCTCACGGCGTTATGGTCGGAGCATGTTTTTGGACAGATCTCTACCTTCCTAACCTTAGGTGCCAGTCCTCTAGTAGTCCAGATTTGGTCAATTCTTGTCCATGTCTTTTGGGCTTCAGAAAAAAAGGTTCCTTCTCTATCAAGGGGATTCCTAGTTCTCCAGATGTCAATCAAGTCCATATTGTCAGTTAATTCAAAAAATGTTTTCGGTAGTCTACCGTCTTTAGTGACTACCTCTCTTTGTGACTTGTCCATATTTGTGGAAACCACCCCATTCATATCTCCCATGAAAACAGTGTTATAGTCCATATAGTCCATCAAGATCTCATGCAACTTTTTGTAAAATATAGATTTCCCCTCATTTGGAGCATATAAGCCTACTATCAAAAATTTTTCTCCTTGTGCTTGAATTTCAATTGCTATAAATCTTCCTTGTTCATCCTTAAAAACGAATTTTGGTGAGAGGCTCTCCTTTGCATAAATGACCACTCCTCGTTTTTTAACTTTATCTGATGAAATAAATTCTTGACCCAATCTCTTATTGATCAGTATTTTCCTATGGAGCCTCGTCACATGAGTTTCCTGTAGGCAGATTAAGTCCAATTGTTCTTTTTTAAGTATATGGAATACTTTCCTCCTTTTTTTTCCGGAGAATTTAGACCACAAACATTCCAAGTTAAAAGTTGCAGAGCCATGATGGTTTCTTTATTTTCCTCCAACTGCTCCCAGTAACTCTTCTTCCTCTGTTGGTGGTTTCACCTTCTCTGTCTTATCCTCTCCCAACGGTGGTAATGTAAGATCCAATCCTGGTAAAGGGGCTTTTGGCTCTTCCCCCGATCCTTTTTGTAAGTCCTCTTGATAGTCTCTCAAAAAGTTCTGTTTCTCCTCCACAGATTTTATTTTAATTTTCTTGCCTTTAAAACTGAAAGATAGGCCTTGAGGAAATTCCCACCTGAAAAAAATTCTGTTTCCTCTCAGCAGCGTCACCAGGTCCCGGTAGTTAGACCTAAGCTCCAAAAGGAGCTTTGGAATGTCTTTAAATATTTCTATCCTTGAGTCTTGTATTATCAGTGTATTTCGGTAGTGTAAACTCAAAATTTTATCTCGTTCCTCCTTAGATCGCAAGGTAATCAGGCAGTCTCTCACTCTGTTCTTTCTTGCTCCTCTTCCAAGCCTGAAAGCAGACGTTATCTTGAAGTCTTCCTTATCATTCAATTGCCAAAAATTGGCAAATTCTTGTGTCAAAAAGTCTACCAGGCTCTCTTTCTCAATCTCAGGTACTGCTCTGATCCTTAAATTGGTCTGTTTCTCCTTTAGCTCAAGGACAGATAGCAATTCCTGGTGCGTTCCCAATCTCGTGTGGTGCTCTTCAACTTGTTTAATTAAAGGTGGTAATTTTTCTTCAGCAGCTACCGCCTTTTCTCTAGCTTCCAAAGCTGTTTTTTGAGTTTCAGCAGATTGTTCCAGTAATTTTTTAATCACATCTGTATTTTCATTAGTCTGTCGAGTCAGCTTATCAATACTTGCTGAGTTTTGTCTAATAGCTTCTAGTGCCTCGGCATTCTGTTGGCCCAGTTTTTCAAAACCTTCATTCACAATTTTAAATAAACTAGCAAGTCCTTCTTCCTCTCCTTGTGGCCCAGCAATGGATGGCCTACGCTGTTGCTGTTGAGCAATGTTGCTCTGCTGCCTGCCTTTCCCGGACCTCAAGTTTCTTTCCTCCATAGCACTTTATCTAGAAGTCAAGGTCACTCTCACAGCTGGAGTTGTTTTGCTGTTAAGCTTTCCCAGGCTGCTGTTGGGTGGAAAATTCCTCAGTCAATTGAAGACTTTTTCCCCTTTGGCCTCCAGGGGGACACAAGTAATGAAGTATCAAAAACTCTCAAAAACTTATTATTATTATTTTTTTGTTTGTTTGTTTAAACCCCTTCAGCCAAAGAGGCAACTTTTTTCCCCAAAGTTTCAATATTGTGAAGTTAATAGGCAAGAAAATACATTGTCCATTTAGAGTGCTAACAAAGTATCCAATCTTTCCAAACCTGGCAGTCTGTCTCCAGGGATTGAGAGGTGGTCTTCGTTTCCTTATTGCTCTTTTTAAATTACAAAAAAATAACCAGAAATAACAAGAAATACTATCTCTTCTTCCCCCCCTTCTCCAATTATGGGAGGGAAGGTTTTTAAATTTGACGTCTGTGATTCAGTCTCTTTTGACAGTCTTTGGTATCGAACTCACACAGTCTTTGCTTTACTCCTTTATACAAACCGGGAGGTGGACTTCCTTTTTACACCTTCCCGCTTCAGCCAAATTAGTTCAAAAATTTTGTTGGTCCTTCTAAAACGTCAAACCTACTCACGGGTTGTAGTTTGACAGCCGAATTGTCAAGGAAGAAAGGTCAGCGCTCTCCAGCAACAGCCGCACGGCTTCACTCCGCGAAAGTAGCAGAAGACTCACAGTGCCGCGCCACCCCCGTCCTGCTTCGGAGCCCTCGCGGGGTTCCTTTGCGGTTTAGGGCGCGCTCCAGGCACCCGCCGAGTCCCACGACCGCAGGCTTCCTCCGCCTGCGGGTTTCAAAAGGGTCTCCGCTGCGCCGTAGCGGATCGACCCGGTTTTCGCGGAGTCTCTCCTCCGAACTTACGAGGAGATCGCCATTGCTTGTTGGCGCCGCCTCCGGAAGTCCTAAATGTATTTTGCTTTCTATAGCTTTGTCTGTATTTGAACATATAATATTGATGCCAACATGTGTATCAAGGGACTAGTTCCTCATATATACACGGCTTTCCTTTCTCAATTATCCCCTACAATAACAGGTTTGAAGTCAGTATGGGAACAGGACCTGGGGGAGGAAACTGGTCTTTATTTATTTAAATTTATACACTGTTTGATTGTGAAAAATTGCAAAGAACTTTACAAGAAAAAGTTAATAAATGAAATGTTAAAAGCAAATTGTTGGCTTCATCTGATTCTGAGAACTAGGTCTCAGTCTATGCCACTCAGGTGAGATGGTTTTTAACCCCTCACCACCACAGGCACCACTTACAGCCTGAAGTTATATAGTCCTGGCACAAACTAAATGCTTCACCTGGTGTTCAAGAGAACTAAAGTAAAATTATAGTCTGCACATAACATAATCTTGGTTTTTGCTGTTAACATTTCACAAATAGAGTTGTGTCCCTTTAAAGTGCTGTGAAGCAATAATAACTTTGGTGTCTCATGGTGACAACACATCACATTATAGATGAGCGGTTCGTGAATGGCTTTGGCTCCCAGTGGTGTGTTTAAATACTTCAAGCACTCATCTGAAGACTCAAATGTTAAGTAAACCTTGGGGACAATTGTCTGTGGCCAAAATGGAAGGCTTGGGGTTTTCAGTGAATAAATCATAAAGCTAAGCAACAGCTTCAGCTTCATTTTGGAAGCAGGGAACACTTTTGCTCGCTAGGGTGCTTTGGGACTTCTCCCTTTGCAAATCAGCACTTTATCAGACAGCAATATCCTCCCCCTTGGGTGCACTTTGGCAGCATTTGGAAACAGTGAAAGCAGAAGGCAATGAAGAACTGTACTGGCTGTTTTCTTTTCATATTAGGACTATTTGTACTGGAGTGAGATGTTTGAGGTTGCTCACTGCTACTGCTGCATGGAACAGCTCTTTATGACCCCCACTCCCACTGGCATTGCTTACCAGAATAGTCAGACATGTATGTTACTATTTTTATTTAATCTGTATTCCACCCTTCTTATAAGCAGCTCAGTTGAACATGCCTGAACTTGAACATGATACTCTCACAGTAACCCTGCATGGAAGATGAAGCCTGAAAGATCATGACCAGGGGTAGGCAACCTAAGGCCTGGGGGCCGGATGCGGCCCAATCGTCTTCTCAATCTGGCCCACGGACAGTCCGGGAATCAGCGTGTTTATACATGAGTAGAATGTGTCCTTTTATTTAAAAAGCATCTCTGGGTTATTTGTTGGGCCTGCCTGGTGTTTTTACATGAGTATAATGTGTGCTTTTATTTAAAATGCAACTCTGGGTTATTTGAGGGGCATAGGAATTGATTCATTCCCCCCCCCCAAAAAAAAAGTAGTCCGGCCCACCACATGGTCTGAGGGACAGTGGACCAGCCCACAGCTGAAAAAGGTTGCTGATCATGACTGACCAAGCAAGCACATGTTTGTGATGAATAAATGACATTTTGAACCCAGGTGATCTGCTTGGTCTGGGTTGCATGCTCTATCAATTACCCATGTTGGCTCCCATCCTAATCAAAGCTAAATTTGCAGATGAGTGCAATAGCATAGTATACCTTGGCCCCCAAAGTCACAGAGGCCCAACTTCTCAACCAGAAGTCAGGCATTTTGTGCAACCGGACTCAGGCTGTGGAATATACCCTCACACACCCTCCAACATTCCTCAGTTGAAAAGAGAGACACTTCTCACTCTCCCGCAACTGACCCTTCTCAACCCTGCCCTGCAGAGCGTTTCCTACAGAAGGAGGGCAAGTGCCGCCACCACCTCACCAGAACACGACACACACACACACACACACACTCCACCATCCTGAGGAAACCCCTTCATCCCAATCATATTTTATTCTTTGGTAGATTTACAAAAAGAAAAACGCACATCAATAAATAAATTTCAGGAAAGGGCAAGATCAAACGCAGATGCACAAAGCATTTTTTTTTTTTTTAAATCAAGATTCTTTGTGCTCTGCTCTGTTCCCCCTTTCTTCCCGCTCAGGACGGCCCTGCGCTCACTGTCGACAGCCTCTCCTCCTCACCACTACAAGCTACCCAAGGGAGGAGGCTGGCAGTGGGGGCCATGGAGAAGCAATGGAGAAGCAATCGGATGCTCCCTCACAACTGCAGCTGCCATCATTTCTTGGGATGCTCTGACTCATCCTTCTCCCCAAGCTCAGTGCTGGTGGGGGAAACAGGGACATCCTGGGATCGAATCAGAGGCTGGGGTGGCTTTTGTAATTTCGGGACTGTCTCTGGAAAATCGGGACCCTTGGAGGGTATGGTCTTCGACTGCTATTCCTAGTGACGCTGGAACGATGCAGAGAAGGTGCACAGTTCACTACAGGAAAGGCCTTTCCTGGCAGGACCTGGAAGGGTCCATCAGCAAAGTGCTCTTTGCCAGGGTCCCTGGTCCTTGGGTCCCTCTGGCGCCACAGTGTTACTTGGTGGCAGCAGTGGTCAGCAGCAGTGCTTGATGGAGGAATCATTCTGTGGTAAATGAGATGAAATTAACCCTCTTCCCAAAGGAATCTCTCTCTCTCACACACACACACATACCCACACCCACACACCGTGTTTATTGGAATTAAGCACTAATTCAAAGGGGCCCCAAGGCAAGAATGGGTTGTTCTGAAGTACCTAAGCCCCAGATGCTGGCCCCCTGACTAGGATGCCATGTGCATCCCAAGTCTGCCTGGTGATGAGTCTAAAATGTGCTTCCAACTCTTACATGTTGTTCTTTTACACATTTGTGGTGCAGTCTTACATTTGTTTAGCTGGAAATAAGGTCCAGTTATATTAATGGAACTTTCAAGGAAATGTGTTTAGGATTGCGCCATTACTGTGATTTAAGTCTCATGAAGCTGCTGTTGGGAGAGAATAAAAACCTTTGTGAAATGATGGGGAACTAGTGTGGGCTAAACCAATTCTTGTAAAGGCAGAAAAAGTGAGGTGGAAGTTGGCAGCGGTGATTTTCACAAAGAAGACATATAGGACAGAAAAGTTAGCTACTTTCAGTGTCTTTTATGGTACTGATGAAGCCCTGCTTCCTGGTTCAGAGTCTTGTGTGGGAGCCAGAAACATTATCACTTAGAGTGGTGGTGTGCTGGCTAAGGGCTCATCCACACTTCACTTGTCTGCTGCTTTTGAGGCATGGGTCTGAGTGGTTTTGCGTTTGTCTCACTGCTTTCTATGGGAAAATCTGTTTTTTACCACTGAATTCGGGCCAGTCATTCTATGGGAAACCTGACAGGCGTTTGCTCCAATTCAGCATTAAGAGCAGGTCTATCTTGGGGCAAAGCCCCTGATCTCTACATACAGCAGAACAAGAAAGTTACAAGGAGATTCAAACTAAACATCGGGAGGAACTTTCTGACAGTAAGAGCTGTTTGACAGTGGAACAATGACACTAAGCTACATAAATGTGACTGCTCTCTGTGCTTCTGAATGGGAACACAATGCATAACCAAGCTAACTGTGTATGCAATGAAAAACAATGACTGATCTGTACTGCTTTCTCAGCTTTTGAATGGGGAACATGATTTAAAATTGAGGATATTAATATGCATGCAGTGCACAACAATGATACACTTTGCAAAAAAAAAAATAATGTATATATGCTTCTACAGATGTTAGAGATAAACTTGATTAAATGGTTATTCCCACCACTTCTGTGCAACTATTAAAGGCACAGTTTCTCTCAGAACGAAAGGTTAGAGATGTGGTGAGAGAGAACTCAGATCAAGGTCACCATTAGGAGTGCCCGCTTCATGTCATTTAAAATGTGTAGTTCCAGCCTTATTTGTTTTAGGATGTGCACTGAATATGTGCCTAAGGCTTTAGGTTGATGATGCTCTACTCAGGCTTCTCAGCCTCGGCACTCCAGATGTTTTTGGCCTACAACTCCCATGATCCCTAGCTAGCAGGACCAGTGGTCAGGGATGATGGGAATTGTAGTCTCAAAACATCTGGAGAGCCGAGGTTGAGGAAGCCTGCCCTACCTAGTTCTTAGAATCATAGAATCATAGAGTTGGAAGAGACCACAAGGGCCATCGAGTCCAACCCCCTGCCAAGCAGGAAACACCATCAGAGCACTCCTGACATATGGTTGTCAAGCCTCTGCTTAAAGACCTCCAAAGAAGGAGACTCCACCACACTCCTTGGCAGCAAATTCCACTGTCGAACAGCTCTTACTGTCAGGAAGTTCTTCCTAATGTTTAGGTGGAATCTTCTTTCCTGTAGTTTGGATCCATTGCTCCGTGTCCGCTTCTCTGGAGCAGCAGAAAACAACCTTTCTCCCTCCTCTATGTGACATCCTTTCATATATTGGAACATGGCTATCATATCACCCCTTAACCTCCCTTCTCCAGGCTAAACATGCCCAGCTCCCTTAGCCGTTCCTCATAAGGCATCGTTTCCAGGCCTTTGACCATTTTGGTTGCCCTCCTCTGGACACGTTCCAGTTTGTCAGTGTCCTTCTTGAACTGTGGTGCCCAGAACTAGACACAGTACTCCAGGTGAGGTCTTACTCTACTGTAGGTGGCTTTTAGGCAAAGTCATAGAGCATAGGTCTATCAATAGGTATTAGTCACTGTGGTTCAATGGTAATAGCAACCTGGAATATTCAGGTGCAGGAACACTATTGCTCTGAATATATAGGTTGGGGCAAACAGAAGGGCAAGGATATTGCCTTTGTGCTGTGCTGTGCTTTTAAGCTCCCGGAGGCATCTTGCTATCAATAGCTGGATATATGGATGTTAGTCTGATCAAGAAAGACAATCCTTATGTTCCTTTAGTTTTGATGAAACAATATGGTCTCTGTTGGGAATGTGATGCCACAGCCTTGCTGAGAATCTTAAAATGTCAATAGATTATGAGACTTAATGCAATAATAAGCATATACCCCATGTAATGGGAAATGACAACATGCATTCTCTGTTGTTGGAAAATGTGTCTGAGGCTGCAATCCTAAACACACTTACCTAGGATGAAGTTCCACTGATTTGTTTAGTCAGCATAAACAGGATTGCTCTGTTAGTGACTGAAACTGCAATCCTGTGCACACTTATTTTGGAATGAGCTCCCCTGAACTGATTGGGGCTTACTTCCAGTTAGAATTGTGCTGTTAGCCAGCTGGCACATTCTCTAATTTCATCAGCTGGATGAAGAATCCTATCCATGGTACATGGTTTTTTCCCTCACATCAGTCAGAGCAGGGCAGAGGAACCTGTAGCCCTCCAAATGTTGTTGGGTACCCACTCCCATCAGTTGTATAGTGTAACAACTTCTAGAGAGTCACAAGTACCCCCTACCTTGTTTAGAGAGTCATATATATTTCCACCTGAATACACTTGGAATAATATTTTCCCCAATCCACTGTGCTAGAAGCCTGCAAAGAAATGTGGTTTGTTATTTTAAACAATGCTTGATATTTGAGCAGCTCCCAGCTCCTATACTTCCCCCGATTGCCAGTTGGTTTTCCTTTCCCCCTAATCATCCTGTACACTCCCTCTTTCAGTCTTGCTTTCTGGGGTTTTTATGCCAGTCTAAGAAGAGATTTACTTATTTATTTAGCATTAAAGCAGCTCAGCCAATAGCAGTCAAAAGCCTTGGGGAGAGAGAGGTAACACTGCACACCACTTCCATAAAAACCTTTAGTGCCTTTCAGTCTGGATTGCCAAACAAAATTCTAAAGAACTTAAAATGCTTTGCAACGTTTAGAAAGTATGTTACGACTCACTTTGCCTAACTTTTACTATATATTAGAAAGCACCTTAGTGATACAATTCTGAATAACGGGCTACGTGATATAACAAAATAATCAAGTTTTTAAAATAATATAAGGGGTGTTTTAAAGTGTTGGTTTTTTTGTTTTTTTAGTTTTCTTCCACTATAAGCTTTGTGTTACACAAAGCTTTGAGGATTTGAAGCTCCAATACACTATTTTTGGTACTTCACAGTCACAGATCAATGGGTCACAAATGGATCTGGGAAGGAAAAGGAGAGCAGATGTCAAGACACATTTGATCATGCAGAGACCCATAAACACGTGGAATGGTCTATGAAGCCAGTTTACTGAGGCAAAAAGAGAGATTAGAACCAATTAAATGGCATCTTGGGACACGCAGAGAGTGCTGAAATGGGATAGGCCTGATGGGCTGAGTGTTCTTTAGTCATGCCAGGAATATTGCTGATGTTTATTTCCACTCCTGACCCTTGCTTTCCAGAACACTGACTTTCAGTCCATTTGCTATGTTTGTGTTGCACATTGATTGTACCACAGCTTAAATGTGGAGACTGACAGGTTTGTTTAGTGATCAGAGTGATCTGAAGCAAGTTTAATAAGTCTGTGAAGTAACTTGAAGGTTGTGGTTGGCAACTGAAAGTAACTCCTTTTGGTATGGAATTCAATAGTTTTAATGCTGTGCTCTACTGAGCTGCACCTAGCAAGATAATTGTGCCAGAGATTATTAAGAAATGAGTTCATAGTACATAAAATATTTCCGTTAAAATGCTGATCATCACTTAGAATCATAGAATCATAGAGTTGGAAGAGACCACAAGGGCCATCGAGTCCAACCCCCTGCCAAGCAGGAAACACCATCAGAGCACTCCTGACATATGGTTGTCAAGCCTCTGCTTAAAGACCTCCAAAGAAGGAGACTCCACCACACTCCTTGGCAGCAAATTCCACTGTCGAACAGCTCTTACTGTCAGGAAGTTCTTCCTAATGTTTAGGTGGAATCTTCTTTCTTGTAGTTTGGATCCATTGCTCCGTGTCCGCTTCTCTGGAGCAGCAGAAAACAACCTTTCTCCCTCCTCTATGTGACATCCTTTTATATATTTGAACATGGCTATCATATCACCCCTTAACCTCCTCTTCTCCAGGCTAAACATGCCCAGCTCCCTTAGCCGTTCCTCATAAGGCATCGTTTCCAGGCCTTTGACCATTTTGGTTGCCCTCCTCTGGACACGCTCCAGTTTGTCAGTGTCCTTCTTGAACTGTGGTGCCCAGAACTGGACACAGTACTCCAGGTGAGGTCTGACCAGAGCAGAATACAGTGGCACTATTACTTCCCTTGATCTAGATGCTATACTCCTATTGATGCAGCCCAGAATTGCATTGGCTTTTTTAGCTGCCGCGTCACACTGTTGGCTCATGTCAAGTTTGTGGTCAACCAAGACTCCTAGATCCTTTTCACATGTACTGCTCTCAAGCCAGGTGTCACCCATCTTGTATTTGTGCCTCTCATTTTTTTGCCCAAGTGCAATACTTTACATTTCTCCCTGTTAAAATTCATCTTGTTTGTTTTGGCCCAGTTCTCTAATCTGTCAAGGTCGTTTTTGAAGTGTGATCCTGTCCTCTGGGGTGTTAGCCACCCCTCCCAGTTTGGTGTCATCTGCAAATTTGATCAGGATGCCCTTGAGTCCATCATCCAAGTCGTTGATAAAGATGTTGAATAAGACCGGGCCCAAGACAGAACCCTGTGGCACCCCACTAGTCACTCTTCTCCAGGATGAAGAGGAACCATTGATGAGCACCCTTTGGGTTCGGTCAGTCAGCCAGTTACAAATCCACTGAGTGGTAGCATAGTCAAGACCGCATTTTACCAGCTTCTTTACAAGAATATCATGGGGCACCTTGTCAAATGCCTTGCTGAAATCAAGGTAGGCTACATCCACTGCGTTCCTTCATCTACCAGGCTTGTAATTCTGTCAAAAACGAGATCAGGTTAGTCTGACATGACTTATTTTTCAGAAATCCATGCTGACTATTGGTGATCACAGCATTCCTTTCTAGGTGCTTAAGGCATCATATTTTCACCACTCCTCTGATGACTTCTTAAGAAGGTGTATATGGGTATGTTGTCAGCATTGCCTCTGGTGACAGGAGGGAAGTGATCATGCTGAAAGTCCAGGGGCCAGTCACATGCACAGTCATGCAACGTTGTCAATGAGAGGTGAGTGTGTAAGAGCTACAAAAGCTTGCTCCCACTCCCAACACACACAGTTTAAATCACCACTTCCACTTGTCTTCAAATAGGGTTGCACTAAACATTGGCTGGTTTCCATGTTCATGTCAAAAGATGTACAATCTATATATACACATACACACACACACACACACACACACACACATATATATTATATTTTATATATAAAATAAAACTGTCCAGTAGCACCTTAGAGACCAACTAAGTTTGTTCTTGGTATAAGCTATCACCATTACCATTTTTCCCCTTTGTATTTTTTTTATAATTGATATTTATTAAGTTTTCAAAGAATACAACAAAAATTTCCAAAAAAATTTGAGAATACAAAAAACAAAAATAGTACATAAACAAAAAAGAAAAGAAAACCCAGCCGCAAAGAAAAAAAAAAAAGAAAAACAGAAAAACAAAAATATAAAGTCCTTTACAATCTCTATTGACTTCCTTTCTAGACTTCCTCCTCCTCCCCTCTCTTGTTTCTTAATTTTTAATTTTTACAGCAAATCCTTTCTGTTTTTTCATAACAATCTGTCATTACGTTTCCTTATTCTATTTTCCTCTTGTCATATAAAAACTTTAAGACTCATAGCTTATATTCAATATTTACCAAATTCTTACATCATTACCTTTTACGAATCATTTACCAATCCTTACTTAAGCCATGTAATTTCATTCAACATCCTTCAAACATTTGTAAGCATTCCCAATATTAAAAAATAAAAAGGAAAAAAATAATAAGTCAAATTCAGTCCAGTCAGCTTCCAACCTCCCCTCCCCTGGACCCGGGATTGTCAGTCCTTTTAACCTCGATAATCCGGCTCCTTAACCTGGTTGTCTCGTATCCGAGGCCCTCAAGTCTCTTTCTTGCCCCTTTCGCCACTCTTGTTGATGATTCCCTTCCAGTCGTGGATGCTCCAGCAAGAAAATGCTTTTGACCCTTTGCAGCAAGTCCATCCCAAACCCATTGCCCAAGCCAGACAGCAAATAATACCACTTCAAATTTCCACAAAGCTTGGAGACTTCGGCTACTCCAATCCTCTGATAGCCCATCACTAGACTCGGAAGGTCCAAATAACCATATGGAGGGGGGTCGATCCATCCCCCATTTCCAAATCTGACCACATTTCATCTTTCCGAATCTGGTTTGTCCTAAGTTCATTTATCAAGTTCAAAGGCTGATCTTGCCCGTCCAAAGGTCCCTCCATCTCTGAAGCCTCCGTCACTACAGCAGGTTCATATGCTTGTATAGCCTTTTAACTGAATTTCATTTGTTTGCTGCTGTGCTCTGGTAACTTCCATCATCAAGGTCGTCTCCTGACGCATCTGGTCCAGCTGGGCACTTAGTTTTGAAAAACCTTCCAGGAACAATTGTTCAAGCCTTTGTACTAGCATTGTCCTTCAAGGTCAAAGAAAATTCTTTCCCACGACAATAGTCCAATAGTCCTTCTCTTTTAATCTCTCTGCGTTGCAATTTCACTAAATTCCACTAGATGGAATTTTTTTTTTTTTAAAAAGGAATAAAGGCAACAGCAACAATCTTTCTTTTTCCAGAAACACTTTATCCAAAATTCCCCCTTCCAAATTCAAGAGGCAACAGTAGAATCAAAATGTTACCCTTCTTTTAACTAACTGTCGAGCAGGATAAACTTCAGAACGTCAATTCTGACAGCCCGCTCCTGGTTCAGGGCGGTGGAAAATTGCTTTATTTTAAACTCACTTCCGCAGGATTGAAAAGTCCAAATACAACCCCCTTCTTCTCCTGCAGTCAAAGGGGGTTCAGAAATCTTAGATGTTGAATTCTAGTTCTCTTAGAATTTAATTTTCAAGCTTTAGTATATTTTGTATTTGCTTTCTTCACGTAACAAAAAGAACGGAAGGCGACTTCCTGTTTAGACCTTCCCGTTCCGAGTCCCAATTAAGTTCAATTTCAAGTCCAATATTATTTGTTTATTCACCAGTCTTAAAAGTGGTTCAACTCTTCCAAGATCAGGTACTCACGGATAGATATTTTAGATGCCAAATTGTCCAGGAAAAAGGCAGCGCTCTCCGATAACGGCAGTGCGGCTTTGCTGCCGAGAGGACGCAGTCGACTCACAGCTCCACGCACCTCCCACTCTGGAGCCCGTTCCCGGGCTCCAGTTCAAGGGAGAGAGCGCTCACGGTGCCCGCCGAGTCCCACGTCCACAGGCTTCTTCCGCCTGTGGTTTTTGAGGGTCCCCGCTGCGCCGTAGCGGCAGGACCCAAGCCTCCGTGCAGCGGGTTCCCTTCAGTCCGAAGGGAATTCCGCCATTTTCCGGAGGCGCCACCCCGGAAGTCCATTTTTCCCCTTTGTAAGTCACATAGGTAATCTCAGATAATTATGACAAATAGGATGATGTCATGATACTGTGCAGCCAATCAGATGTGATTACATGCCAATGTTATCGAAAGCTAAGAGCAGCAAGGAAGCATTGTTCGCACTTTGCATTTTTGCCTCCTTTCAATGCAGCAAACAAAAGCTGTTCCTGGTATTATTATTTTTTTGAATTATGCTTTAAAAGTTCAGGGGAAAAGCATCCTTTGTTTCATTTCTGTATTTGAAAGTAATTATGTTGAAAGGTAATTATCATGATGCGTTCTATTGCTAAGGTAGTATATTTGCATTCTGATCATTACAGATCTCTACTATGTCTAAATGTTTGATATTACATTTATATCTTGATCTACTTTGATGGCTTTTTTACAGTAGCCTTTGTCTTCCTTAATGTACTGAATGTTCAGCCTTCAGGGACTATCTCCTTCCACTGAAGTTGTCTCTTGAGACCTTTCTGTGAGTTCTCTCCCCTTCCTTAAGCATTTTCAAATCACCAAGACAGAAGATAGCATCTTATCGGCCATAGTCCTGTTTTAAGACATTCTCTTCTTGAAGAATTCAATGAGTTTTGAACCATAGAAACATTTCATCAGCTATACTGATTATTTATATTTAAAATTGTATATGTGTGTTCTTCTAAAATATTAATTATTAGTCTGTTTATATTTGATTGTTGAATCACATATAATTTTATTTTAAGGAGACAAGATAGACAAATTAGGTAAATATATTATTCTGTTTCCACCCCCCCCCCCCAATATTCATAGTAATATCTATGATCTTATTAGGGAAAGTATGTCAAACAGAATTGCCTAGTATGAAAAATGAGGTGTTTGTAAAGGGTTTTGAAATGACAACTTTAAAAATAATACAGTATTCCATCTGTTAGTGTGTTCTTCTGCCCTGAATCTATAACTTAAACTAGATAAGAAATTTTGCATGTCATATTAATACCCAGATATGAATTTAAATAGGGATGCGGGTGGCGCTGTGGGTTAAACCACAAAGCCTAGGACGTGCCAATCAGAAGGTTGGCGGTTCAAATCCCCATGACGGGGTGAGCTCCCGTTGCTTGGTCCCGGCTCCTGCCAACCTAGCAGTTTGAAAGCACACGGTGCAAGTAGATAAACAAGTATCGCTCCAGTGGGAAGGTAAACGGCATTTCCGTGC
Organism: Podarcis lilfordi; assembly: GCA_947686815.1. Classification (NCBI taxonomy): domain Eukaryota; kingdom Metazoa; phylum Chordata; class Lepidosauria; order Squamata; family Lacertidae; genus Podarcis; species Podarcis lilfordi. The sequence continues at coordinate 8,401 of CANTUW010000172.1, read as the reverse complement.
GCTGCTCTGGTTCGCCAGAAGTGGCTTAGTCATGCTGGCCATATGACCCAGAAGCTGTACGCCGGCTCCCTCGGCCCATAAAGCGAGATGAGTGTGCAACCCCAGGGTCGTCTGTGACTGGACCTAATGGTCAGGGGTCCCTTTATCTTTACCTAAGAATTTACATAAGATATTCAATGTCTTATGAAGTACTGCCATGAAAATTCATGTTATGTACAAATGCAAATATATATTTTCTAGTCCTGGCATGGGATTTTTGTATAACTATAGAGGAGAAGGGGAAGTTCTCTCAAAAACAAACACTGATACTAGATAGACTGGCTAGGACCTAGCATCCCACACTGGGCTATGGGTAGCTAATATTTCCAGTTCTATGTGGGGCTTTGCTGTACCATAACTAGCTCCTTGTTCATTACATAGGGAAAAGTGGCTGGGGAAACCCAGCCGGATGGACGGGGTAGAAATAATAAATTATTATTATAAAATTATTATTAAAGCGCCATTAAAACTATCCATTAAAATGATCCAATAATCAAAGTTCAGTAGAGCTAGTTCAATGATTCCTCCCTTCTCCTTTCCAACGTTCTTACTTTGTGACTGGACTTACATACCTGGAGTCCAGTGCCAATACTTTTGTTGTCCCTCCTTTTCACCCTACAAAGTCTGCACTTAGATGGAGGAGCCATGCAGAAGTTCCAGGCCGCCCAGTAGGGTGCAACTCCATGGGGTCTAATTCAACCCCCCTCCCCTCATCTGTGGGGGCTTGTTTTGAGGTTTTAGGACACACTTACCTTGTAACACTGGGAAGTTACAGGCTGAGGAAGCAACACGGATGTGATTGTGCCAGAAAGACTTCATTCACACAGCTTCATCCAGAGATAGCCCAGGTTTTAGGGTGGCTGGACTTCTGGACAGATTCTTGAGGTATCATTGGGCCAAAAATAGGAAGCACCACAGGGACCTTTCCTAGAATTGGAAGCAATGTACTGAAAGCCAACCCCACCCCTGCATAAAAGTCACAACAATTGGAGAAGTGGTAAATCCATTGGGTAACTAAGGGATTAGTCTCCATTTCCTGTTCTGTGCTGCTGGAGGAGGCTAGAATGTGGCAGAAGTTGCCCTCTGATGGGCTCTGCCACCTTAGGTGCCTCTGCTGCACCTGATGAAGGTACAGGTATTCCCACTGGCCTCAAAAGCTACGTACTACCAGGAGTGTTGTGGGAGCAGAGCAGAGAACAGCCAGCCATAGATTCACTTGATCCAAAGCTGCTCCACCCCCTTGAGAGAGACCTGATTTGGGTCCTACAGCTGCACTGGTGTGGAGTTGTGTCAGCAAAAATTTACTAACAAAACCAGACCCTTGAGCGGCAAATCTTAGGATGTAGCAATTTGCCATCCCACCCTCACTGCTTCCCCTTTGAAAGCCCCAATTTGCACATTAGTCTCATTTCACTTAGGACGGGGATGGGCTTTGGTCTTTTGAATTTCAGTAGCACCCTGTGCAAGGTGAAAATGTGGTGCCCCCGCCTTCCCTCCTGCTCAGTTCACTACATCATAGTTGTGGTGCCCTGTGGCAACCCCTAGGCTCAGTGTCCCGTGTGGCAGATCCAGTTGTGTTGCCCTAAATCTGCCTCCGCTTAGGAATCCACAAAGATTTAATTATTCTGCTGTTCCTATCTTATTGAAATCATGTCTCTAGCTGTGTCTGTCTATTTCAGTATCCCTGCAAGTATCTGGAAGCACACTGATTTTTATTTTTATTTTCGCAACTCTCAAAACACTTTTGGCTTTTGACACTTTTTGGCTTGGGTGAGCAAAAGGTACATTGGAATTTACTAGTAGATATCTGACTCCTCAATTGTTTAACAATGGGAACAACATGACTCCCACCACATCAAAAGAATATCCTTCTGAAATGATGGAAGCTGGAGGTGTGGAATACCAGGAGTGGGTTTTAGCGTGGAAGGGCTGTGAGCTCAGTTCCTTTCTGGCACAGGTAACTTGCAACATGCACATCTAACCTGTGCATGTTTAAGTTTTGTGCACTTGGTAAAAATAAAAAGGAGACAGAAAGGGGGTGGGCATCTGGGGGGAAAATGCTTTGCCAGTCCCACCCACCACTGAACCCAGTGTGTTTTGACTGTTTACAATTTTGGCTCTAGGTGTGATCCCCAGAACGTAACCCCCATGTAAGCTGAGAGCCACCTGTACGCAAAATTCTTAGACTAAGAATTCATTTTCACCTACTTCCAAGTGGTGAAATTAATTCTTCTTCTCCCCTGCCTTTGACATATCTATTTATCTATCCATCTACATACATCATACATACACACATATAGTATTTGTGAATCACTTCCCGTGAAGCATCCCAAGGCGATTTACTAATATATATACACACACACACACACACACAGTTACATATAACAGTGAAAACAATGGCACATAAAAATTATTTTTAAAAGCCAATTATAAATGCAAAAACAGTTTAAACAACAGCACAAACCGGTACATAAAAACAGTTCAGTGCCAAGACCAATACTAACTGAGAGAAAGATTTTGGAAGGCGTGTTGAAGGAGTAATTTATGAAAAACAACTTTATGCCACTCTCCAAGTACAGCAACCTCAAAATTCCTTGTGAATTGTTTCAAGCAACATTTAGTAACAACAGAACACCACTTGTAAAGCCTCCATTGTGTTGTGCTGCAGAAATCCCCAAATTTAACCAAAGCTCTAGTTCTCTATAATTATTGATTTCAGTGGTGAGACATTCACATTGGATGTGACAGATTCCTATCTGCCTGACCTGAGAAATGCTGCCATATAAGGAAAGGTATTCAAGTGTGAAGTGCAGAAAATAGAATTTATGCTTTGGATCCGGCACAAATATATTTGAGCTATAAGAAATGATTGAATAGCTCTTACTACTTAAAATTAATTATAAGTTAAGATGCTGTACAAGACACTATGAAGGTGGGTAATTACACACTGTAAATCTTAGTTTCTTGTGCTAAGATTTCTGATAATAAATAATAGCTTACTGTCCTGTGTTCTCCACAGTCCTGGCCATTTCATCAATTTGCTCTGATATATCAACTCAATTATATTCTGGCAAAACCTTTACTAGAGACTGTGTATTGGAGAAAGGTTACCCAATGTGATTGACATTGTATTAGTAAACTCCTAATGACTCTAGGGTACAATAAGTCGCCATGAAGGAATGTGTTGTTCCCAGCAGAAGGGGTGGTGGTGATATATGGACAAAATTTAGGACCAGTTTCATTCATGCCTCAGAAGTGAAGAAGGCAGGATCCCCAAGGATGTGCTCTGTTGGGAGCTGGCTTCAGGCAACAGGCATGTTGGCAGATCAACTCTGCATTATAAAGACGACACGAAGGCTGGCAACACAAACCCTCCTGTATGGGAATCCCTTGCAGATGACCACAGGGCCTGCAGTCAGGTTGTGCACCCGTAGCAGTGACCAGAGGAATGACCACTGGGCGGAGCACAGAGAGAAGAAATGCCATAGTGTATCTGCAGCACAACCTTCATCTGCCCCAGCTGCAACAAAACATGTCTGTCCCATACCAGGCTCTACAGACATAGCAGAAATTGTAACCTTCCAACAGTCTGACTTCACACCCAAAGGTGCACTCCTTCATAGTCTCCCAAAACAGATGGATGCCAACCACTCATGCCATAAGCCTACTCATGGGTACCAAAGCAACATCTCCGGGGCAATGAAGAGGCTGCTATTGTTGCTGTTGTTTAGTCGTTTAGTCATGTCCGACTCTTCATGACCCCATGGACCGGAGCACAACAGGCACTTCTGTCTTCTACTGCCGAGGCTGCTATACTTTCCCTTTACAGTGGTGCCCCGCAAGACGAATGCCTCGCAAGACGGAAAACCCGCTAGACGAAAGGGTTTTCCGTTTTTGAGTTGCTTCGCAGGACGAATTTCCCTATGGGCTTGCTTCGCAAGACGAAAATGTCTTGCAAGTCTTGAGATTTTTTTTTCGCTTTTCCCCCCCTTTATCTAAGCCGCTAAGCCTTTAATAGCCTTTTAGCAGCTAATCTGCTAAGCCTTTAAGCCTTTAATAGCCGCTAAACCGCTAATAGCGCTAATCCGTTAAGCCGCTAATAGGGTTGCTTCGCAAGACGAAAAAACCGCTAGACGAAGACTCTCGCGGAACGGATTAATTTCGTCTTGCGAGGCACCACTGTATTTTGTACTGTACTTGTTCTCATGGTGGGGTTTTGGGAGGTGGGCGGGAGAAGCGCTTTGATGCTTCTGTCTTAGCCTTGTTGCTTGTATGTATTATTAGCATTCAAACAACGTGGAGTCACACTGTGGCACTGAGTGCAATTTTACGATGAAAATGATTGTGTTGGTGATCAGCATACAATCTACAATTCCATCTCTATCACCATGGAAAGTTTAAAATTGCAAAACAGTTTTCTAGGTGGTTTTTTGTTATTATTGTGTAGAAAGACACATAGATGCTTCATCATTAAAACTTGTCATAATACACCTCTTAAAAGGGTATTTTATTGGATATGCCACTTAAATTAGCTTCCCCATCAATTCTGCAGCCACTTATAAGTGCTTGTAGAGAGCATCACAGCTATTACATTACCAGTTTTATAGAAATCAAAGTAAGAGTGCAATGAATGGAAAACTGCACTGAACATCAGATAACCATACTGATATTCTTGTTCCTGCTGTGGCAATTATGGCATGTAGAAAATACTGTTTTTGATGCTATTAGGCTGTTGACAATTCAATAACCTGAAGGGTTCTCAAACACCTTTCAAAGATAGCACTAATACATACAGCCACAAAGCTTTCATCCCAGCAAAGACTTTATATTGCCACCATATCTACTTTAAGAATAAATAAGAACTTTAGACAATGAAACACATTTTTTTGTTTTTGTTTTCTGTAAAATTCAGAAATGTTAGCCTCCGAGGTGCCCTTCATTATGGTGTATCATACAGCCTGGAAACGATGGGGACAGACCTAGATGTTCATATCCCTGCACTTGATTTGCTCAGAACAGCCCTAATTCAAAGAGTCCTTTCTCTCTTATGAGAACACCCTCTTCTGGTAGGAATGAAACAGCTGAGTTGCCCATTTGATTTGATTTTTGACATAGCTCATAATCATATAAACTATATAATATAAATGAAGCAAAGATCACCAGTGTTGAAGCAATGATTCTTCAATATCAACTTCGTTGGACTGGTCATGTTGTGCAGGTGCCTGGTTATCATCTTCCAAAGCAACTGCTCTATTCCGAACTTAAAAATGGAAAGTGTAAGTAATGCTGGTGGTCAACAAAAGAGGTTTAAAGACTCTCTCAAGGCAAATCTAAAAAAAGGTAGTATAAACACCAACAACTGGGAAACACTTGCCTGTGAGCACTCCAATTGGAGAACAGCCTTTACCAAAGGTGTCATGGACTTTGAAGATGTTCAAACTCGGGACGCAAGGGAGAAACATGCTAAGAGGAAGCCATGTTTGACAAACCCTCACCGTGATCAACTCCTGCCCAGAAACCTATGCCCTCACCGTGGAAGGACGTGAGGATCCAGAATTGGCCTCCACAGTCACTTACGGACTCAATGTTAAAACCGTGTTTATGGAAGACAGTCTTCCATAAGACAATCTTGGCTATGAGTGATTGCCAAAGAAGGATACAGTGGTACTTCGGGTTAAGTACTTAATTCGTTCTGGAGGTCCGTACTTAACCTGAAGCACCACTTTAGCTAATGGGGCCTCCTTCTGCTGCCGCGCCGCCGGAGCACGATTTCTGTTCTCATCCTGAAGCAAAGTTCTTAACCTGAAGCACTATTTCTGGGTTAGCGCACTCTGTAACCTGAAGCGTATGTAACCTGAAGTGTATGTAACCTGAGGTACCACTGTAATTTAAATATGTTGACTCCTTGGGGGTGATCCCTATATCCTGTAGGAATTTACACTTTCCCCAAAAAGTGCTCTATGTGGGGCTTCACTTGCGCTTGATCTGAAAGCTGCAGTTAGTCCAGAATGTTGCAGTGCAATAGCTAACGACTAGAGTGATAACTCTGCTCAGAGGGCTGCACTGGTTGCTAATTTCCTATTGGGCCAGGTTTAAGCTGTTACCATTAGTATATACAGCTCTTAACAGCTTGAGACCAGTTTATTTGAGAAATTCCCTTACCTCCTATGTGCTCATTCAACCACTTCAGTCTGTGAAACTGGCACTGTTACAGGTGCTACGTAATAAAGCAGTCTTTTGGTGTAGCAGCACCCACACTTCGGAACTCCTTGCCTATTGGCCGCTGCCTTCTCCACTGTAAACTTTTCAGTGTCTGCTAAAAACCTTTTTACTTAGGCAAACCTATCCAAAATATAGAATGCTGGCATGCATTTTAATCTGGTATTTAGCTTATCATTTTTACTGCCAATTGTATTGTCTTTATTTTTGTTTTTATTACAGTTAAGTTGTATATAAATCTTGTGAAATAAAAATAAATATTTTAAACAGGCTGGTAATGAAAGGCACTTACGGTTGTGGGCCCTGGACCCAGGTTATTGTGACTCCATGGAGAAAACATGGAGTGCTTTCCCCGTTGACTCCCTCCAGTAAATTATGCCAGTAGGTTAGGTTTTGGGTCAGCCCATTGCAGATTCTTGTTGTGAACTTTTATTTTTTTTTTTTTTAAATCATATTTATTAAAGTTTCCAAAAATATAAAAATACAAAGAAAAAAAAGAAAAAGAAAAAAAAGATATTTAAAAACCTTACTTTCATTGCCTACTTTCTGGGACTCCCCCCCCCCCGACTGTATTCCCTTTCCTTAATTTAGTTCTACAAGCTCTCACTCCCAATTTGAAGCTTAATTTGTTTAACCCACTATCCAAATTGAATTGTACAAATCTTACCACCGTCCCACATCATTAACAAGAAAAGAAAAAAGATTTTCCCCAAGATCCACCCCAGTTCCTTCCACGAATTCCCTTTTTTAAACACGTCCAATCAAAATAAAATGACATGCGTAAGTTATGTAAAAAAATAAAAATAAAAGATATAGAAGAATTCAAAAGATGGTTACACAGCCTTTGGATTTCAAATCTCCCCCTTCCCCGGTTTGAATTCCCCATATCCATCAGTCTGTGCATTATCAGCTTGGAAGTCTCAATTCATGACCAAATTTCTCCCGATTCCATCTTGCCGGTTTTCTTTTAATTTATTAATAATATGTAACTTCAAGTGTCCAATCTAACAAAGGCCTTTAATTTCCTTGATCTTTACCACTCCTCCCGTTGTTCTTTCCGTGTCGTAATCAGTCCTTTGTTCTTCTTTTCCTCACTTTCTCAGGTTTCTTGTCCTGTTCAGCTGCTAAAACTTTCTAATTCAGAAATCTGATATCTCTGCAGAGGTTTGTTATTCAGGAACAAAAACTTACATCCAGTCCCTTCCTTTCTTCAATAGAAAATTCTATTGTCTCCTTTAATGTAAATACCTCTGTAGACAAAATACTATTTCAGTTTTGCAGCTTTCCCAAAAGATAACAAGTCCTGTGCGAATCCCAGAGTATTTTTCCACTTACGACCGTTCTTGTAATATCCCGAAACCCCTCTAGGGGATTGTAATAACTTTGCATCCTCTAATCCAAAAGTCAAATTGTTGCTTATTTTCCAACAATTTATATCCATATTGTAGCAAATTATAGCAAAATTAACCGGCAAAGTCCTCATAACAAAGTCCTCTTTATATTCTCCAACTTTGACAGCCACTTTGACAGCTGTCAAAGTCTCCGTCTCTCTTCACCAGGCTCCACGAATCGCCCCGGGTCCCAGGGGTGGGGGGTCCAGAGTGCATCTCACCCTCCACTCTTCTCCTCCAGCACAATTCTTATAATTTCCCAACGTGAAATTAATGGTTTTTATCAAGAATATACTTCCCTTTGGACCTTGGTTACCCAGTCCTTGTTTTGGAATGCTTACAGTAGGGGGGGGGATTGACTTCCTTTAAATCGCCCCCGCTCGTGCCAAATCCGAAATTTTGAACCCGGTTTCCCAATTACTCACGGGTTGTTGTTAATAGTCCAAATTTTCAATGGAAGAAGTCAGCGCTCTCCGTCGAATGGCATGCGGCTGCGCTCGGCAGGGAAAGCAGAAGACTCAAGCACCACGCCGCTCCCCGGCACCCGATCCGAAGCCTTTAAAAAGGCTCCTTCACGAGTCGGGAGGGCGCTAATGGTGCAAGCCGAGTCACCCATGTCCACGGACTCCGTGCCCGTGGTTTTTAAGGGTCCCCGCGTCGCCGGCGCGGTAGGACCCAGCCCCTGCCGAGCAGACTCCCTCCGGAGCTCGGAGGGAGTCCGCCACTCGGCGATGGCGCCAACCCGGAAGTCC